>JANQAP020667573.1:0-13387 GCA_026874005.2 Erythroxylum coriaceum | reverse complement strand
TTCCCATACATCTCTATGTATATGTATATTACTTACAAAAGAATCTTGGTACCTTTTGACTAGATATATAATGCTCACACAAATAAAGCCAAACTCTTTTGATTTATTAATAATAAATATTTTCATTACAAAATTGTAACTGAAGAAGATAAAGTTACATGTAAATACCCTTACTTTCCAGGGCACTATATTTACATAACTCCAACACTTAATAACATCATTCACCAAGGTCACCACATTATCAGATATGCACTTATAATAGCTGATCAACTTAACCTTGAGGACTTCGATATATATCACTATCATTCTGATCTTAACCTACTGATATAACCTTATACTAAATCATAACTCTTATCACATTAAACAAATAACCATTTCAAATCAAATTTCAACATCTCAAGGTCATAGTGAATTTTGTTTTCATTCCACTTTGCTTGTACGCTTTAAATCTTGTCATCTCTATCATATCTCTATTTTCCTTAACCAATCCTCGACAATATATTCACATCTATATCACATTCAAGGATATACTCTCACAATACATTATTAATGTCATATTTGATGACACACTCACAGATACAAATGCATTGAATCTTTGTCTATCATATCAAACCATATACTATTTCTCCTTTTTAGGTACTCACAACTTTCATTTTCTCACATTTTGATAGATCATCATCCTTTTTATTACTTCTAACAGCTCAACTTTCAGCGAATGCTAATGCGTGTGACTCATGTAAATGTGACTTGATAGTTGTCATTTTCATTATTTTTTAGGGTTTAATTTGTTATGTATTTATTATTGATTTGAGTGCTAAGTGTGTATTTAGGTTTAATTGTGTTAGTTTGTGTGTTTAAGTGTTTTTATGGGTTAGTCTGAGTCTTTGAGTTTAATTGTTTTACTTTTGAGGTACCTTGATGTGTTTGTTAGTGTTTCAGGGTAAACGACGAAGAACGGAGAAGTTACGAGGAGTTTTCTGGCCAAAGGCATAGCCCATGATCGTGGAACAGCAGGCCACAATCGTGAGAGAAAGGGATGAGCTAGAGCAGCCAGGCCACGATTGTGTATATAGAGGCACAGTCGTGATAGAGAGCTTCCATTCAGGCTATGATCGTGCACATTAAGCCACGATCGTGACAGAAAGGTTTAGGCACTGGCCATGATTATGGCAAGCAGGGCCATGATTATGGCTTGCGTTAGGCTGAAGCAAAAACTTAAGTTTTGCAAGATTTTTTGGTCCGTTTTGACCCCGATTTTAACTTAGAGTGTCCAAAGTATAAATAAATCATTATAGGACAAATGCAACAGTCTTGGAGAGTTTGAAAAAGAGAGCTTTCATGTCAGCCACATTTCAAAAAACCTAGAGAGTTATCGAGAGATTGAGGAAGGAGACAAAGGAGGAGAAACATGGAGAACAAGTTTGACACAACATACTTCTCGGAATAGGTGGTTTCCCACTGTCTGTGTCACTGCCTCCCTAATTCCATTCTCGATGTATTTTCTAGTTTTTTTAATTTTATTCAAGTATAGAATTGAAATAGGTGTTGAGAATAGGTTATGTTGAATGTTGAGTTGTTGTTTATACTCACCTTTGTGATTTTAATTTTTGAGATTAATAAAGTTTCATTGATTGTGTTTTTTTATTGATTTAATTGTGATTTAATTGTGCTCTTAATAACTTGGCAATAAACTGAGAGGGTGAGTCGACTGAAAATAATCAAATTGGGCTAACGAAAGTTAGGTGATTTGATAGGTAGAGAATTGAATCAAATCGGTAGAACTGTGTAATGAGAAATCGAGCATAGGTTCCTGGTAGGTTAATAGACAATTTAGAACTAATTTAGGTTTTAGGTCAATTGTGAATCGAGAGATCACAATTTCATAATTTAAATTAGGGATTATCAATTAGGGTTAAGAATTATAACTCGAGAGAGTAGGTCACCTTAGGACCGTATAGACCTGTTAATTCAATAATTACACAATTGATTAGGTTTTTGTTAATTTCAGATTAAAACCCCCTTTCTCTCACTTGATAGTTTCTAGATTGGCTTGGGATTAGTTTGTGTGTGTTGTTATCTTATTTAGATTTCTGCAACTCAAATCTTGAAATTAATTGTTTGATTAGTTTATTTTCTGCATTAGTTTATTTATTTTGAATTATTGTAGTTTAGTATAACCTTAGATTTTAGGACTAGTTTAGCCCTCCTCGTGGGATCGATACTTTAGGTCCTACGCGAATGACTTGTGCGCTTGCGAAATTTACCAAGGTTAATAAATATTAAAACCTAGCGTGTGTAACCTTGCGATTAAGTTTTTGGCACCGTTATTAGGGAGGTGATAGCTTAATTCTTTAGTCTAAGGCTTTTTCACTAACTTTTGTTTTTTTAATTAAAAAAAATTGGGGCATAAAGTTGAGACACATAAAGACATCTTAGAATAATCCAAAAAGTTAAATGCTAAGAAGTGGTAAAAAGAACGATCATAGAGGATGTATATTATAGGGAGCAACAGACTCTTGCAGAATTCAATGAGCCCCAATTTGGTTGGGGAAATCATCATCCTCATATGAACTCGTACATTTCGGGGTGGCAAAACCACCCCAAATTCTATTGGTCTAACAATGTAGGGAATCATTTAGGAAATCAAGACCTAGTTGAATTTCAATATGATGAATACAGTTCATGGGATTACAAGTTGGACAAAATCATTGATAAGCTCACGAATATAGAAGAGAACTAGAAGAGGTTGGCAAAGAAGTTTAAACAAGTAACAGAAGATCATGCATCTTCTATTAACAATCTAGAGGTTCGAATAGGCTAGCTTTCTAGGAAATTTTGTAAGCAAAGTGTGTAAAACTGTCTACGTAGCATGAAAGTAAATTCAATATAGCCATGTCAGGCTATGGCACTTAGGAATGGGGTAGAGCTAGAAGAACCAGCGAGAAATCAAGCTAATCCTAACTTTATAGAAGAGCAAGAGCTCAAGAAAAAGGATGAAGGAGAGGATGGAAACCACTCATACTATTTGCCAAATCTTAGTACACCATGTTTGAACCTCAAAAAATCTAGGATAGATGTCGATGCAAAGAACCCTACCCTTTAGAGTGGTGATGATGAAGAGACATTCAAGATGAACGATGAATTTAAGAATCCGAAGGTTAGTAGCTCATTCAGGATAACTGATGTGTTTGAATCTTCTAAAGAACAAGAGGACGAAGAACAGATGAAAATTAATGTTGAGTTTGAAGAAAGTATGGAAGACTCTGTTCGGGAAGCAGAAGAAGTTGAGGAAACGAAGGTGATTAAGGAAGAATCGAGAAGTTGCAAAGAGTTTAAGGCCAAAAACGTAGGCCACGATCATGGTACAACAGGCCACGATTGTGATAGAGAGGGACGAGCCAGGGGAGCTAGGTCACGATCGTGCACTTTAGGCACAGTCATGACAGAGATACCACTATTAGAATCCAACCGTGATCGAATCACGGGGGCAGCGAAAAATAAAATTTTTTACGAATTCGGAGCTGATCCTGATAATTAAATAAACTTTAATAAAATATGAAATGATTTTGAAATCGTACCTTGTTCGCTTTCTCGTTGAAAAATCTTTGAAACTTTTTCTGATTGATCAATCACAATTTGTTCAAGTGTCTAACCTCAGATGGCATTCACAGGGCAATTCTCAAACTGCTTTGAGAGGAAGAAGACAAAAACTTGATCGCAAGGTTAGTTATGCGAAGTTTTAATATTTATTAACCTTGGCAAATTCTAAAAGCACACGGGTTGTTCGCGTAGTACCTAAGGTATCGATCCCACAAGGAGAGAGGTCTAGTCCAAAAATCTAAGGTCATATTAAACTATAATAATTCAAAACGAATAAACTCATGTAGAAAATAAACTAATCAACAATTAATTTCAAGAATTGAATTACAGAAATCTAAACAAGATAACAAGTCACACAAACTAATCCCAAAACCAACCTAGAAACCATCAAGTGACAAAAAAAAAACCTAATCAGTTGTGCAATTATCGAATTAATGGGTTTAGACTGTCTTAGGGTGAGTTACTCTCTCTTGAGTTATAATTCTTAACCCTAACTAATAATCCCTAATTTAAATTGTGGAATTATGATCTCTCGATTCACAATTGACCCAAAACCTAAATTAGTTTTAAATTGTCTAATAACCTACTGGGAACCTATGCTCGATCTCTCGTTACACAATTCTACTGGTTTGATTCAATACTTTACCTATCAAATCATCTAACTCTCGTTAGCCCAATTTGATTATTTTCACTCGGCTCACCCTCTTAGTTTATTGCCAATTTATTAAGAGCAGAATTAAATCACAATTAAATCAATAAGAACACAATTAATCAAACTTTATTAATCACAAAAATCAAAATCCCAAAGGTGAGTATAAACAAAAACTCAACATTCAACACAACCTATTCTCAACACCAATTTCAATTCTATACTTGAATATAATTGAAATAAACAGAAAATACATCAGGAACGGAATTATAGAGGTAGTGACAGCAGGAAACCACCTGTTCTGAGAACTACGTCGCATCAAACTTCTTCTCCGTGTTTCTCTTCCTTTGTCTCCTTCCTCAATCTCTCGATAACTCTCTAGGTTTTTCTAGAATGTGGCTGATGTGAATGCTTTCTTTTTAGACTCTCCAAGACTGCTGCATCTATCCCATAATGATGTATTTATATTTTGGACACTTTAGATTAAAATGGACAGAAAAATCTTACAAAACTCGAGTTTTTGTTTCAACCCGATGCAGGCCATGATCGTGGCCTGAATGGAAGTTCTCTGTCACGACCGCGTCTCCATGTGCATGATCATGGCCTGACTGCTCTGACTCGTCCCTTTCTGTCATAATCGTGGCCTGCTGTGCCATGATCGTGGACTATGTCTTTGGCCCAAAAACTCCTCGTAACTTCTCCATTCTTTCCCATTTACCCTAAAACACTAACAAACACATCAAAGTACCTCAAAAATATAACAATTAAGCTCAAAGACTTATACTAACCCATAAAAACAATTAAACACATAAACTAACACAATTAAACCATAAATACACACTCAAAACTTAAATTCACACTAAATACATAACAATTTAAACCCTAAAACACAATGCAAATGACAACTATCAACATCCCAACACTTAAACGTTTGCTTATCCTTAAGCAAACAAAATAACAAACATAATAAACATAACAAACACAAAGCACACAATGCAAAAATGAAACAATGACTGCAACTTCATGAAATAAATTTAATCTTGAACACAATCTGACAAGTTATATCTAACCATTAACCTGTAAAATCTATGTCTAAGGGCTTTGAACTAAATATACAAGTTAATCAGGATCTAAGTGCTAATTCAATTACCCTTTTCAATTGTACACACACATTAATAATTCTTTGGTCCTTCAGACTCTGTAACTGTTCCTAAGTACATTTTCATGAAAATTAAAGCTTATTACAAGTCCGGTAGGCTTTTGTTAAGAACACTTTTTTTCAATAAAAAACACAGACTTAGTCTTTTACTTGGAGGTAAACAGTGGTGATGAATGTTGATCTGGTTACTCAACTAAGTCATTTATTAACAGCTTGGTGGAAATGTGATTATAACCTTTTAATGTGAAGGCACACATTTGTGATGCGTGTCAATCTGGTTACTCAGCTATTTTCACGTTTTCAACTGGCTATTACCTCTATTCGTAACTCGAAGGTCAGCAGAATAGTGATTTATTAACAAAACATACACTTTTCTTTTTTTTACCTTGTTGTTTTTAGTTATTCGTTTTCATAAAAAATACTAGTTAAGCTACTTAAGTTGAAAGGCCTCAAATTATGAATGAATGTGATAACCTATGGGGTGCTAAATTTACACTAAATCCTAATTAAGCTATATATTTATCCAAAGGCGCCTAATTCACTAATTTTGTGAGCTAATGATTATTTACAACCTAATAGACTATGTTCAAAATTAAATAAATTTCACTCCATATAAGCCATTGACACATTCATACAATTCACAAAATGCAATCTAACACTTTCATACCATATGCAAAATCACATACAAAACAAAAAATATAACCCTCCCCACACTTGAACAACACATTGTCCTCAATGTAAGAAGGGTACACAAACACACTCGGGGAAATAAACACATTATACTAAAAACATAAGAACAAAATGCTAACAAAAATGTAAAGAAAAGGGTTAGAACACGAAACCGTTTATGGTGATAGAGGTGGTGATGGCGACAGTGTTGAGACCAAATCCGCTTGACATCGAGAGTATTTCCCTATCTTATAAGTGATTTAAGAGAGCAAAAGCATTAGCAATCTATAGTTTAAGGTGTTAGAGTAGTTTTTAATTTTTATTTTCATTTCTTTCATTCATTTTAGGAAGCTTGCTCTTGCATGAACATAAGAGTAATGAGAGGTTCGAGTCATCCAGCAGAGACAATAGATTTAGATATCACACTATTAGAACGAACCCTTAGGAAAGCTCAGTGAGAGGAAGACGAAGAGTTAGGTAAATCACTAATGGCCGAGGAATTTCAGAGAAATAAGGATCAAGTTGCTAATCAAAGATGATAGCAGAGGACCCTCATAGACTTTATGAGGCCAGGGTTCAACCTATCAAACCAAAGAGCAACTAGGCTGCTTGTTCAAGCAGCCTCATTCAAGATTAAGCCAGCCCTCCTGAACATGCTCCAACAGAACATCCAATTTTACGGATTGGCAAATGAGGATCCTAACACGCATATCGTGAACTTCCTCGAGATCTGTGATACTTTTCGGTATCACTAAATGTCCAAGGATGCTGTTAAGATTAGGCTGTTCCCTTTCACACTTAGAGATAGAGTGAAGGCTTGGTATCATTTACTAAGCCCCGTCAACATCACGATGTGGGGGCAGCTTATGCGTTCCTTTTTAGACAAGTACTTCCTGCTGACAAAGACTACAAAGATAAAGAAAATAACCAATTTCTAACAAGGTGACGGGAAGTCAATTTATGAAGCGTGGAAGAGATACAAGGACCTGCAAAGGAAGTGCCTACACCACAACCTACTGAAGGAGTTCCTTTTGCAGACTTTCTACAATGGAGTAAAGCCACTGACCAGAGGCACCATAGACGCAGCATTAGGAGGATCTTTGATGGGGAAGATGGTCGATGAAGTAGTGGAGTTGATTAAGGAGATGGCCAGCAATAGCTGCCCATAGATGAGTGAGCAGAGGAGGCAGACTACAACTTTTAGAGAGCAAGTGAAGATGATAAAGATGCAAGTGAAGATCGACAATTTGATGCGACAACTAAGCAACATAAAGGCATCGTCATCAGCCCAGGTGAAGGCTGTACAAGTGAAGTGTGAGCTCTGTCGTCAGATAGACCATAATGCTGTGGACTGCTACTTGATGCGAGAGGATAATCAAGAGCAAGTGAACTATATGGGGGTGTAATTTGGATAAGGAAGGGGAAACAATCCCTACTCCAACACTTACAACCCTAGGTGAAAAAATCACCTTAGCTTTTCCTGGTCAAACAATAATAACGGAGGACAGTTTAGAACTCAGGGGCGATCGAGTTTTCAACAAGATAAAGCAAGCTCGATGGAGTCAAAGTTAGATAGAATTTTAGATAAACCTGGAACTTTAGGTAATGCACAAAAGAAGCTAGAAGAGAAATTTGCCCAAGTCACTAAGAACCATGCTTCCTCAATTCATAATTTAGAAGCCCAAGTGAAACAATTGTTCAATGCTTTTTTTATGCAAAATTTGGGAAATACTCTTAGAATTTTAGGAACAAAATCAAGGGAGAAATTAAAAGTTGTTACACTTCGAAGTGAGAAGGAACTTGAACCACCCATAAAAGTAGTGGAGGAGGCCGCCTAACCAACTGAGAAAAATTAAGAAAAGGAGAAAGAAGTGGACATGAGGGAATACCCTCCTTATATTGCACCTCTATCGTACCAACCAAAGGTTCCTTTTCCTCAATGACTATAAAAGAAGAAGCTGGATGAACAATTTACAAAGTTCGTTGAGAAGTTAAGGACGCTGTAGATTAATCTTTCCTTTGTTGAGGCATTAGAACATATGCCTAAATACGCAAAATTTCTAAAGGACATACTATCAAAGAAACGCACTAGGGAGGATAATCAGACAGTAGCTTTAATTGGCACTTGTAGCTCAATAGTTACAGTCAAATGCCTTTTAAATTGAAAGATTCATGGAGTTTCACAATACCTTGTGTGATTGGTGAATTTGAATTTGCAAAGTGTTTGTGTGATTTGGGAGTAAGCATCAACCTTATGCCGTTGTCAATATTTAGGAAGTTGGGATTGGGAGAAGTCGAGCCAACATTAATGTTAATTCAATTGGCTAATCAATCCATTAAAAGACCATTTGGAATAGTGGAAGACGTGTTAATGTAAATAGATAAGTTCATTATTCCAGTAGATTTTGTGGTTCTGGACTTTGAAGAAGATAAGAAATGCCCACTGATCTTGGATGACCCTTTATGAACATTGGGAAAGCCATAATTGACATTCATGAAGGAAAATTAACACTTTGTATAAGTAAAGATCAGGTCGAATTCAATATGAATAAGGCCTTAAAAACCCAATAACTAGTCGCGCATGAATGAAAGTAGAAATTATGGATCAAAATTCATGAGAACTCATTGAGAGTCGCATAGTAGAAGTGCAATCTTTGGAAGTAGAGATTGACAGTGAAGATCAAAATCCTGAATCTAAAGGAGATGATGAGATGGAGGAGGCAGATGTTCATGTGCAGCAAGACAAATTAGTTCGAACTGAAGCACCCACACCACTATCTTCAGACAAACCTCCGACATTAGAGCTTAAGCCTTTACCTACACACCTCAAGTATATCTTTTTTGATAGAGGTCAGACGTTATCAATAATAATTTCTAACTAATTAAATGAAAAACAAGAAAGCAAGGTAGTGGAAGTTATTAAAAAAAGGATGAAAGCCATCGGATGGCAGATTGCTGGTATTCGAGGAATAAGCCCGAATGTATGCATGCATCGAATAAACTTAGAGGAAGGGTGTAAAACAGTGAGGGAGTGTCAGTGGAGATTAAATCCTAACATGAAAGAGGTAGTTAAGAAATAGATCATAAAATTCTTAGATGTAGGGATAATTTATCCCATCTCCGATAGTGAATGGGTAAGCCCAGTACAATGCGTATCTAAAAACGGAGGAATGACGGTGATAGAAAGTGATAGTGGAGAAGTAATTTCAACAAGAACAGTCACAGGATGTAGAATATGCATAGATTATTGCAAACTCAACTCAGTGACTAAGAAATATCACTTTCCTCTCCCATTTATAGATCAGATGATAGAAAAGGTAGCTGGCCATTTATACTATTGCTTCTTAGATGGATACTCAGGCTATAATCAGATTTTAATCTACCCTGATGATCAGGAGAAAACCACATTCACTTGTCCCTACGGCACCTTCGTGTACAGACAGATGCCCTTCGAACTTTGCAATGCCCCAGCCACATTCACTTTATTAACATGATAGAAGATATAATGGAGGTGTTCATGGATGATTTTTTAATCTCTAGAGACTATTTTGGCATGTGTTTAAATAATTTGATAGAGTGCTTCAAAGATGTGAAGAATCACATTTGGTGTTGAATTGGGAGAAATGTCACTTTATGGTACAAGAAGGGATAGTGCTAGCGCATAAAATCTCACATCAAGGATTCAAAGTTGACAGAGCGAAGACAGAGGTAATAGAAAAACTCCCACCACTAAGCAATGTAAAAGGAGTGCAAGGTTTCTTAGGCCATGTAGGATTTTACCATCAATTTATCAAAGCTTTTTTACAAATTACAAGACTTTTAATAAACCTTTTAGTGATAAGTGTATGTCGGCATTCAACATTTTAAAGGAGGCATTAATATCAGCACCAATTTTATCACCACCAGACTGGACACTCCTGTTTAAAGTTATGTGTGATGCAAGTGACCAGGTTATAGGTTGCGTTTTGGGCCAAAGGAAAGATAAGAAGTGGCATGCAATCTACTATACCAATAAGGCTCTTACAGGACCACTATTGAATTATACTACTATAGAGAAGGAACTACTCGCAGTAGTGTACGTGTGCCATATGTTTCAACAATATCTTTTGGGTTCAAAGGTAATTATATTCACTGACCATGCAGCACTAAAATGCCTTTTCAACAAGAAAGATGTTAAACCTAGACTTATTCGATAGGTGTTACTTTTGTAAGAATTTGATATAGAGGTGAGAGATAAAAAGGGAGCAAAAAATGTGGTCGTAGATCACTTGTCTAGACTTGAGGGAGGGGAATGTGAGCAAAGTAATGACATTAAAGAAAATTTCCCTAATGAAACTATGATGTTATTTAAGAGCTTGACTACACCATAGTTTGCAGATATGGCCAATTATGTTGCCAGTGGTAAACTTCCATCAGATCTCTCTTACCAATAAAGGAAGAAATTCTTTCATGATTGTAACTGATATATATGGGATGAGCTAACCCTATATAGAACATATATAGACGGCTTGATGCAACGTTGTGTTCTAGATGAAGAAATGTTAGAAATCCTAAAGCAATGTCATGAAGGTCAGTGTGCTGGGCATTATGGAGCCAACAAAACAGTAGCCCTGATACTTGAGACTAGATTTCATTGGCCACAGTTGTTTAAGGATGAGCAAACCTATGTGGCACAATATGATCGTTGCCAGAGAATAGGTAACATTTCCAAGAGGGATGAAATGCCTTTATCCAACATTCAAGAAGTAGAAGTCTTTGATGTATGGGGCATTGACTTTATGGGTCCATTCCCATCTTCAATGGGGAACATGTATATCCTAGTAGGAGTTGACTACGTTTCATGAAGGGCTGAAGTGGTAGCATCCCCAACCAATGATGGGAAGGTAGTGCAAAAATTCATTAAATAGTTATTTAATTGGTTTAGAGTACCAAGTACAAAAATAAGTGATGGAGGCGCAAATTTTTGCAATAGATCTTTCAATGCCCTCCTAAAATGATATGGCATGCACCACTAAGTTGCTACACCTTACCATCCACAGACTAGCAGCCAAGTGGAAGTTATTAACTGAGAAGTGAAACGAATTCTGGAGAAGACAATGAACAACTCTCGAAAGGATTGGGCAGCAAAGCTAGATGATGCCTTATGGGACTATAGGATAGTTTTTAAAACACCAATCAGAACAAATCCATATAGGCTCATTTATAGGAAAGCATATCATTTGCTGGTTGAATTAGAACATCGGGCACATTGGGCAATTAAAGAATTAAATTTTGATTGGAAACAAGTTGGAGAAAAGGGACTTCTACAACTAGACAAACTTGAAGAGTTTCGTTTTAATGCTTACGAAAATGTCAAACTCTATAAGGAAAAGGTGAAGAAATGGCACGATGCCCGTCTCAAGCAAAAGGAATTCAAAGTAGGAGACACTATTTTACTATACAATTTTAGATTGAGGTTATTTCTAGGGAAGTTGAAATCTAGATGGAGTGGACCATTTACGGTCACTCAAATCTTTGATCATGGAGCTCTCAAATTGAAAAATGCTAATAAGGAGACTTTTAAGATCAATGGGCGTTAGTGTAAGCATTACTTTGGTAGAGCAAGTTCCAAAGATAAGGAAGTAATTTCCTTGTCTCCAAATAATTAGCGATGCTTCTTGGATGCATCGTCAAGCTATGGACCATAAACTAGTAGATTTAGAAATTATTCAAAAATGTAGTTGTAGTTAGATTTGTTTTCTAATAAACTGTTAGTGACTCGTGTGTACTCTCAGGGTGACACCATCACCACCTCCATCTCCTTAGGATTTATACTTAACCTAAATTTTCTTTTCCAAATTGGCCTTCAGTTATATCTTGTTTTATGTTTATTTGTTTTCTATCACTTTAATTTCTATTTTGTCTTTTCTTATCTTAAGTGATGTGTGCTTTCTTCTCACATTGAGAACAATGTATTGTTCAAGTATGGGGAGGGATTATGTGTTTTTGCTTTTAAATGTGATTTTGTATACCACATAATAGTTATTAAGTTGCATTGTGCAAATTGTTTGAATGTGTCAATGACTTAGATGAGTGAAATTTGCTTAATTTTGAACATAGTCTAGTAGGTTGTGAATGATCATTAGCTCGCAGAATTAGTGAATTAAGGCTGCTGGATAAATATACATCTTAATTAGGACTTAGTGTAAATTTAGCACCCCATAGGCTGTCACATTCATTTATAATTTTAGGCCCTTTAACTTAAGTAGCTTAACCATTATTTTTTTCATGAAAACGAATAGCTAAAAAAACAAGACAGGCAAGAAAAACAAGGAAAAGTTTTGTTAATAAATTACTATTCCATTGACCTTTGGGTTATGAATAGATCTAGTAGCCAGTTGAAAATGTGATAATAACTGAGTAACCAGATTGACACCTATCACAAATGTGTACCTTCACGTCAAAAGGCTATAATGACGTTTTAACCAAGCTGTTAATAAATGACTTAGTCGAGTAACCGGACTGACATTCATCGCCAATGTTTGCCTCCGAGTAAAAGACTAAGTCCGTGTTTTTTATTAATTAAAAAAAGTGTTCTTAATAGAAACCTACTGGACTTGTAATAAGCTTGAATTTTCGTGAAAAATGTACTTAGGAATAGTTACAGAGTATGAAGGACCAAAGAATTATTAATGTGTGCATACAATTGAAAGGGTAATTGAATTAGCACTTAGATCCTGATTAACTTGTGTATTTAGTTCAAAGCCCTTAGATATAGATTTTGCAGGTTAATGATTAGAAATAACTTGTTAGATTTTATTCAAGATTAAATTTATTTGATGAATTTGAAGCCATTGTCTCATTTTTACATTGTGTGCTTCGTGTTTGATGTGTTTATTATGTTTGTTGTTTTGTTTGCTTGCAGACAGGCAATTGTTTAAGTGTCGGGATGTTGAAAGTTGTCACTTACATTATGTTTTAGGGTTTAATTTGTTATGTACTTAGTATGAATTTGAGTGTTGAGTTTATATTTAGGTTTTAATTGTGTTAGTTTGTGTGTTTAAGTGTTTTTATGGGTTAGTATGAGTCTGAGCTTAATTGTTATATTTTTCAAGTATCTTGATGTGTTTGCTAGTGTTTCAGGGTAAATGGCGAGGAATAGAGAAGTTGCGAGGAGTTTTCGGGAAAGAGACATAGCCCATGATCGTGGCACAGTAGGCCACAATCGTGGCAGAGAGGGACGAGCCATAGTAATGTTGGATCGGAAAAAGAAAGCATGCAATATTTGGAGAAACGGTAGATTTCAAAACTTTTAAGAAATCATTTTTCCA
>JANQAP020667323.1:0-13391 GCA_026874005.2 Erythroxylum coriaceum | reverse complement strand
CGTACTATCAGACCTCCCCAGACCCCGCTTCATTGCGGGATTTCAAACTGGGTGATGATGATGATGATGATGATGAATTGATTGAGGAAATCCTTAGCTAAGATAGAATAACGTTTTGTAAATAATTTACAAATGTCATTATTATAATTAATTACTAATGGTATAAAACTAACATGATTGGATTTAAATAGAGTAGACATTAATTTCATTCTCTATATCTGATCGAAACATTATATGAAGAAATGATTGAATTATACGAAAAAAAATCATGCACGGAAAAGTTAGTCAAAAAATCTTTGAAATTCCTAAATATTTGAGTGGTCATGATGTGTAGGTAAATTCCAATCTTAATTTATGGATGTAAATTGTTTAATTAGAGAATTAAAGATATTAAAGGAGTTTAATTTATCTAACCTTAAATATGATTTAGGGTTATAATTTATATCAATTGTCAACATATTTGGAAACGTAATAAGACACACAAAAAATAGGTTGAAGAAAGAAAAAGATATTTTAATTAAGTTGTACTTGATTGTAAAGTTTGAGAAAATTTATAATTAAATACGTGATATTTCATAAATAAAGATTGATATGAGATATTAAATTTTATTTGAGTATAATTGGTATTTAATTAGATTAAAAATGTAAATTTAATTAAAATTAGATTTAATTTCAATTAAATTAATATAATGTCCAAAAGTTATTATACATAAGGTTAAACTCTAAGGGAGCTATCACTTTTTGCCCAACCTACTTTGTAATAGTTACAAATTTCTCTCAACTTGTTTTGTAGATACCATTAAAGGTCAGACACTTACATAGCTATGGTTATTAAGATGAATTAATTTCAGAAAGAGTTTAAAGGATACGATAGAAAAATAATCAAGCTTTAGAATAAAGTACAAATTACAATTCATGCTTTATTATAATTTATGTGTTAACCATTTTATAGAATTTTAAGTGATCTTGGCTTTGGAAAATCAAATACAAAAAAGTTTCGTATTTATTCTGCTACACGTGAGATTAGATTTCTCTCTGATTTCTCAAACGTGGTATCAGAGTCGACTTTAATTCTATAACTTGATTTAAAATATGTGATTATTATTGAATATAATTTTGGAATCGAATAGCAAAATGATTGAAACTGAAATCTAAAAATGTTTCTGATTAATACCTAATGAAGCCCAAATCACCAAATTAGAAACTTAGGATTAAGAATCATGGAAATTTCAATAAGACCTGAAAAATCTAGAAACTCATAGCCACCTATTCGTTTTTGATACCTATTTCAACTTAATTTTATTTGGGTTTTTTGAAAACCCCTAAATCAAAACAAAACTTGTGTTGGACAAAATGATGACACGAAATTGATGTTGAATTTGGATATTGGGTCTATGTTGTTGTGGTGTGTTTGGTATTAAGTTTAGGATTATTCTAGGTTAGGAATAAGGAATTATTTAAATTATTTAACCTAGAATAGTCTCGTTTGACAACAAGGTCAAGGAAATCTTAAGTTGAAATAAGAGTTGTTTGGTAATTAGAATAGTGTGTCCTAAGGTTAGAATATAAAACTTGTACAAAGACAATGTATCCTAAGTTTGGGTTAAAGTAACCCAATAATGTACGAAATTATCTATATTTTGGAATATTGTATTCCAAAATTAGGATACCATAAAACCTAATGTCAAATAAAATTTTAAAAGAATTTTAATTTTCTAATTCAATTTCAAAATTAAAATAATTATTTTCTTAATATGATTAAAGTTAATAATTAAATTGATTCCCATTTAAATTTTAGAAAGGTTATTTCTAAAGTTAGAATAAATTAATTTTCAATTAGATTGAAATTAATTAATTAGACTCTTTAAACTTCAGAAAAGTATTTTCTTAAGTAATTAAGCAAGATGTTTTTAATTAAATTATTTATTTAAATATGACTGAGAAAAATTAAATTAAATTCTTTTTTATGAATAATAAATTTCTTGATTTATTAGAAAAAGGTAATTTTGTTGACTAAAATTTTTAAAAAATTTTCATTTATTAATTAATAAATTTCATTTTTATTTAATATTTTAGAAAATATATTTTTTAATTTATTAAAGAAAGAAGGGGTTGAGGAGAGAAGATATTTTAATCTAATTAGGCTTGATTGTAAAGTCTGAAAAACTTTATGATTAAATATGAGATATTTAATAAATAAAGATTAATAGGAATATTGTATCTTATTTAGAGATAATTAATATTTAATTAGAATTATCTATAATTCTAGTTAAAGTTTAACTAAAATTAGCATTTAATTTCACTTAAATTACTTTCAAAACCTACAAACAGTCTTAAGCTCTAAGGGAGCTATCACTCCTTGCCTAACCTACTCTATAATAGTTACAAAATTCTCTCAACTCATTACGTGAATATCATTTGAAGTTAGACACTTGTGCAGCTACGATAGTTAAGATGAGCCGATTTCAGAAATTATTTGAGGAATACAACAAGAAAATGATCAAGCTTCGAAATAACGTATAAATTACGATTTATGTGTTATTATGATTTATATATTAATTATTTATAGAATTTTAAATGATCTCGACTTTAGGAAATCAAATACAGAAAAAGTTTTGTAATTATTGTAATGCGCGTGGGATCAGACTCTGCCTCTATTTCCCAACAAAAGGCGCATGCCTCAATGAGTATTAAACAAGAGTTTGTATCGAGGAACATAACTAAGTATAAGTGAAACCTGAAACAAAAGCACTTGCAATTAAAAGTTTTATATTTATTTTACATATGCATCAAATATAAGTGAAGTTAAAAGAAAAGACAAGAATTTAAAAAACTAAAACTTTATTCAATCGAATATCCGCTCAAATTGCATTGACCTCAATTTTTATTTGGTATAAAATTATCATCATTAAGAGGAGTCTCATCATCTCCATCATTTAAATTTATTACATCAAGTGACATGTAAATACTTTTCAATCCAAAATTATCTTCCAAGTCCTCTCAATTATCAAATTGATTTCTTAGAAACCCAATTCGTTTAAAGATAGATGTGGTCAAGACAAATTGAATCTATAGAACAACTTGTTTTATTAAAAGTCCTATTAGACAAATAAAATGAAATTATTAAGAAATTATAATATATTATATTTAACTTAATAATGATAACAAAATACCTTTGTTGAAGCTTTAAGTTGTATCAAACAAAGACCAAATTATTCAATCTTTTGCGTTCCAATTTATTCCTTTTCTTAAAATAGATGAATTCAAATGTGTTCCAATTTCTTTCATACCCTGTTGCACTCACACATTGACTTAAAATTTGAATTGCAAACCTTTCCAATTCTAAAACACCACTTTCAAATTGATCCCATTAAGTAACTATAAGATTAAAAAAAAGTAACTTTATAAACATAATAAAGTAATGATTAGTTTCTAACAAGTATCAAAAGTGAAATATATACCTACATTAAGTTTCCTCTTTGATGAATTACAATGGGCATCCTAAAATTACCAATAGCATCCTTATAAACCTCAATTTGTGAGCTTAGGAGATCTTGCATCATCTCATAAATAACAATTATTATAATAATTAATAGCATTTTGTATTAACTTTAACTTTATTTGTAAAAATTGGTCTAAATTGGACAATAGGATTTAAAAAATTGCCCTAGGTGTAAACAATAAAGAGTAAAGTTGCATTTATCATCTTTCATTGATGACTGCAAGATAGGTGTATACAAGGAAGGCCTATTTTTTATATTGGCCTTAATTGCTTCCTTCCACCCTTCCCATGACATTATGAAAATAACCTATTGTTATCTTCTCATTACTATCAGTTAGATTAAGTACTACTATTAAAGGTTCATAAACTCGGATTACAAATCGACATTGGGACCAAAATTTATGATATTCAAATATAATTCTAGAAACCTCCAATCCAGCATTAGACCTAGCATGCTATGATGTAATTTGCTTAACATTTGTAAACATTTGTCTTAGCTTCTTCTTTAATAAAATAAAGCATTGAAATAATAAGAAATTAGTAGTAAATCTTGTAATAGTAGGATAACACAAATTTCTACCATTGGTCAAATCTTTTCTCATCAAATTCGAAACTCATTTATGATTATAGATGAAGTTGGTTTCTTTCTTACTTTTTGCATAGTTTCTTCAATAATAGGAAACTATCAAGCATCTCCTTTTTTCAACATCAAGTCTATGCAATGTGCAATACAAAAAGTCCAGTAAAAATAATTATACCTGCTTTATGACCTTTTTTCAGCTGTTTTAAGTAAAATCATTATTATTGATGAATTGTATAATGTTTTTAAGCCCAACTTCATTCACAACTTCATCAAATATTTGAAATAGATTATTATATTTCTAATAAGGCTATATCTTCTATTTTTCCAACCATAACATATGATTGAACACCCATAATTTTCTCAAGTCATTCTTCTTTCATCTAAATAATTGTTTTATAAATAAAGATAATCAGAAGACTACCTCTATAGTCATCAATTGAAGGAGCTTTATATCCTATAGCATAAGAGGCAAAAACACCTACCATAGGATAGTAGTATTAAGACTCAGCATCATTGAAAAATATACATGCATCATACCACCATCTAACCATTGTTATGTGTAGAATATAAGGCACTATAGATTGAAAGCTAGGTTTTAGCTGTTTATGGTGCAAAAAGGTTAGACAATTATCTTCTTCTCTTCCTCATATTACGACCAACAATCCTTTTTTGTCAAGTAGGAATACCACCTTCAACATCTTTAGTATCATCTTGGCCAAAACAAAAAGAACTTCCATTACCAACTTTATAGCTTAGTCTTTGTCTTCCATCTTTCTCATGCTGATACTTTTTAAGGAAAGTTTTTATTTTCCATTTCATGTCATGGCTGAGTTTCTTATAAGGCCCCACATCACCTTTGATCTCAACTAAATGCTTCTTTAATTTGGTGATTTCCTCATCTTTGAATTACTTATTACAATATAAACAAATGATATAGTTCTTCATACTATGAACCAATTTACCATGAGTTCAAGTTGGATCATCGAATCTACCTAAAGCAACTGAATAGCTTGAATTATTAGGAGTACTTGAACTAACCTTCATTTATCTATAAAAATAAATAAAGACATATGCTAAATTAAATTAATAACTTTGTATCAAAATAAAATGTTCTTCTAACTTAATTTCATTATCAACTACTATCATAAAATATATATTTTTCAACTCAAAACAATTATAGAAGCACATCTTAGATTTTAAAAACATACACTTGACTTTTAAAATTATGCATACATCTTATATAACTCATTTTGTATGATAAATAATTCAACCATAAAATCACAACATAAGTTTATAACTCATTTTATGTAATTCCATAATTTAACCATAAAGTTAAAACAATAACTCATTTTATGTGATTACATAATTCAAATATAAATTCATAATTATAACCTATTTTGTGTGATTACATAATTTAACTATAAACTCGTGACTACAACTCATTTTGTATGATTATATAATTCAATCATAAACTTGCAACTATAACCCATTTTGTGTGATTGCATAATTAAACCATAAATTCACAACTATAACCCATTTGGTATTATTTAATTCAACCATAAATTCATAAATATAACCCAATTTGTGTGATTACATAATTCAAACATACTCATAACTCTAACCTATTTTGTGTGATTATATAATTCAATCAAAAACTCATAACTATAACTCATTTTGTATGATTACATAACACAACCATAAACTCACAATAGTGTGATTACAATATTCAGCCATAAATTCACAACTATAATCCATTTTTTGTGATTGTATAATTTAACCACAAACTCACAAATTCTGTGTTATTACATAATTCAACCATAAACTCACAACTATAACTCATTTTGTGCAATCATATAATTCAAATATAAACTACTCATTTATTTATGATTACGCAATTCAATTTGTACCCTGAACCCCCCACTTCAACGGGACTTCAACTGGGTGTTGATAATAATGACACAACAATATATAACCTATTTTGTGCATAAAATAAATAATCCAAAACATTCAAATAACCAAGCATTATTATCATTATTTTGCCTTTCTTCACCAATTTTTCATTCACCAATTTTAATCAACATTATTATTCAAAGCCTACTTTGAATTTGAAATCAACATTCTTCCTCAAAACCCAAATAACACTTATAAATCAGAATGCTTATAAGACTTACAATACTCATAGCATTGCTCACAAGTCACAATAATAAAAAGTACATACTACACAAGTCCATATCTAGAAAATATATAAAGATAATCCTTTCAATTCATGGTTGGCATTTGGAAATATTGAGGCTTGATGCCTTGATCTACTTAATTGGGATTTGGGGGACTACAACAGATGAGGACAACAAATGATGAGGCCAAACTACAGGCTATGATGTCAGAGGACAATGCAGGTTATAGAGTGTAAGCTACAACAAGCTACGAATAGCAGGTATGCTATAGACTGTGACGGATTGTGATAGGCTACAACGGGTTGTGACGGCAAGGGGAGACAACAGCTAATGAGCAACAATGATGACTATGATATGAGTTTGCTTACTAGGCAGCTAATGGTTGTGTGATATGCATGAATTGCATGAGGATTTTGGCTTAGACATTGTTATGGTTTGGTCTAATCTAGGACTTAGTCAATTTGTATTGTTTCGATTCAGTTGAAAACAATGGGGTTGTTATGTGGCTCTTATTTAGTTGCTGCATTATTTATTTATTGTTGTCATATAGGGAAGTGTCCCTATTTTCGTGTTAAGTTGAATTTTAGGATCTCATTTAAGCAGACGATGAGTTAATAAAAAGGGGAAGAACTTTGTTATTAAACTCTCAACCTCCTCTATTTTTTTCTCTCTTCTTCTAACTCTTCTAAATTCTCACACCAATCTAGCATCAGAGCCAGTTTAGTCTCAACATGGCAACCTAAAATTAATCCAATATAGAATTTTGAAATGAGGTTCATGAGATTTTAGGGCGTCACAAATCTAGAATTGATTAGGTACACTCCACACTACAAACCATCTTGACCAAACTCCAAAATTTGGAATCAACATAGGAAACTAACATCACTAGTCCCAACATCAATCCATTTGCATCAAACGTGTCTTCTCACCAACTCAACCAACCAACAACAAATCACTCTCAACCCTTTACTAACCAAAACAACCACCGTCTCAAACTCCACTTCCCAAAATTTGACAGAGAAGACTCGCAAGGATGGGTTTATGAATCAGAACAACACTTCAATTTCAAAGAGGTTGCTTTTGAGCATCGAGTTCAAGTTGCTTCCTTTCATCTTGAAGGGATTGCACTCCAATGGCATTGGTGGTTAACAAAGTTTAAGGGACCAGTAACTTGGACAGAATTTACCAAGGCCTTGCTACTTCGTTTTAGGCCAACAGAGTATAAAGATCCTTCTGGAGCTCTCACACATCTCAAAAAAACCACAACTATCACTGCCTATCAAGAGTCTTTTGAGAAGTTGTCACATTAGGTAGATGCCCTACCAGAACCTTTTCTAATAGGTTGTTTTATAGTTGGCTTAAGAGATGAAATTCAACTTGATGTAAAGATCAAAAAACGACGAACATTAGCAGATGCCAATGGTGTGGCTCGGCTTGTAAAAGAAAGAAATGGGTTACAAAAGAAAGGATTCAACACCCCTCGACTTTCATTTTTCAACCACCAAATTAAACCCAGAAACAATCCAACAGCTAGAGTACTTGGACCACCTCCCAAGACCAAAGCAGCTCAAGGTTCTAATCATCCCAGTGTTCCTTTTAGAAAAATTACCAACCAAAAGGCATATAAACGTCAGGAAAAGGGGCTTTGTTCTTACTATGATGAGAAGTATATTATTGAACATCGGTGTGAGTGACCCCAACTCTTTATGATTGAAGACCCATACCCAAGTGGAGGAAGTGATAGTCTATATGAACAAGAGGAAGAGGTAATGGCCGAAATTTCTTCTTATGCTATTACAAACACAAAACATCCATAAACTCTTCGAGTCTTAAGGAAAATTAGAAAATAATAAGGAGTTAATGGTTTTGACAGATGAGGGCAGCACCCATAACTTCATCGATCAATCAATTGTGCAAAGATATAGTCTTTTGATATCTAAAGACAAGAAAATTTAGGTAAGAGTTGCTAACAAAGACCAAATTGCGTGTATAGGGCAACTTCCATCACCTACCATGACCATTCAAGGTTATCAAGTCACCACAGATTATTATATCTTGCCTACAACTGCTTATTAATTTGTTTTAGGGATACAGTGGCTTGAAACGTTTGGACTTGTGGAAACTAATTACAAGAACCTCACTATGTCCTTTAAAGGCAAAAACAGTGCTCACATTTTCCAAGGTATCAAATGTGATCCTATGATTGCCTTAAAAAAAATTAAGCGCTACCATATGGGATTATTCCTTCATGTTCAACTTGTTACCACTCCCAAACATGCCAACAAAATCCTCCATAGCTTGCCCACCTTCTCTCCAAGTTTGCTCAGTTGTTCACACCACCTTGTATAATACCACCTAAAAGAAAGCATGACCACTATATTCCCTTGATGCTTGGAACTGGTCTAATAAATGTTCACCCTTATCGGTATCCATACTACCAAAAGACCGAAATTGAGAAAATGGTAGCTGAACTCTTACAATCCGGATTAATCTGTCCAAGTAATAGCCCTATTTCCTCACCGGTTTTACTAGTGAAGAAGGTAGACGGGACATGGTGCTTTGTGTGAATTACAGGACCCTCAATAACATCATTGTGAAGGATAAGTACCCTATTCCTATTATTGATGAGTAACTTGACGAGCTTCATAGGGCAAGGTATTTTTCCAAACTTGACTTACAGGCGGGTTATCACCAAATTCAATTGAAAGAAGAGGACATATCTAAAACCGCCTTCCATACATATGACGGGCATTATGAATTTATTGTCATGCCATTTGGATTAACAAATGCACCTGCTACTTTTCAAAGTCTTATGAACTACCTCTTTCGCCCATATCTTCGTAAATTTATTTTAGTCTTTTTTTGACGATATATTGGTGTATTCAAAGACTTGGGAGGATCATTTGAGTCATTTGCAGTTTGTTTTGGAAATTTTATTAACCCATAAATTCTTTGTCAATGAATCCAAATGTAAGTTTAGGACCATGCAGATTGACTACCTTGGGCATGTGATATCAACAAAAAGGGTAGCAGTAGATTCGTCAAAAATAGAAGCAATTTTGAAGTGACCAATTCCAACTACAGTTAAAGGGGTTAGGGGATTTCTTGGACTTGCTAGCTATTACAAAAATTTCATGCAAGGGTTTGCAAGCATTGCCGCACCACTTAACTAACTCTTAACAAGGATGGGTTCCATTGGAGTAAATGTAATAGCCCGTTCCTACACTTAAGGAATAATTTTTAGATTGAGCCATATCATGTGAGAATATATGAAGAGCATTCCATAGGCATGCATTATATTTGTATACACACATGAATCATGAATTAGAAACATTGTAAAGATAGTATATGCACTTAATTGACACATCCTAGGATATGAAAGATTTGACTGAATAAGTGATGCTTATCATTATTTTTGAATGTCGGACCTAGGTCCAATGATGAATGTGAATGTGAATGTGAATGAAATAAGTGATACTCAACTGAGTTAAATGCCAGACTCTAATCCGATGATTGTGATAAATGACTGTACACACCGAATGAAAGTGATTGATAGCGATGCATTTCATGACATTGATATGCATAATCAGATAAAGGAGTTGTAACCATAGTGACCAACCTGAAATAAGCCCGATATCTACAAGGGATATGGGTGAGTACCTGAGATAAGCCTGGTATCCATAAGGGATATGAGCTAGTGCTTGAAATCATCCTGGAATCCACAAGGGATATGGGTCAGTACCTGAAATAAGCCTGGTATCCACAAGGGATATAGGTCAATTAATAGGCACTCAATCACAACGAAATAAAATAAAAATGGAGTCTCACGTGCATTACATCCATATCTTTACATGTACTATGTGAATATTTACAAAGAATGACTAAATTGCGTGGATACAATGATATGCTATGTTTGTGTATATGTGGATGATATGAATGAGATGAAATGAATGATTAGATTATCCTAAAATGATGATATGAAATGCTTGTGTTCATAACGGACTTGTTGGAAATGCTTGTGTTCATAACAGACTTGTTGGATTATGATGTATTTTGTGATCAGGTACTAAATTCTGAATGATGTAATATATGAGATTTGATTTTAAGTGATATGAAATACTAATTGAACTATGTTATATACTTGTGATATTTATGTCTATTTTAAGTGAGCAAATCGATGATGGTTCACTCACTGAGTTTGCAAACTCATCAAAATTGCAATATTGTTTTTCAGGTTCAGGAGAAATCTAGCTAGTCTAGTTGAAGTAAATTCTGCATTTGGATATGGATCAATGTCAGGATCAGTTTTACCTGCAGATGTCTTAGTTATGTTTTATTAGGGATTGCATTTCTCAGTTGTTGTATAATGGACATGTGAATTTTGGAAATGTAATGACATTTGAGACTGTATATGTTTATGAATAAAAATGGAACAATATGATTATTGGAATGTTTTATGTCATGTGTGATGAATTAAAAAGTAAAAAACTCAATTGATTTAACTGTCTTAACGTGCCATTTTTGTAGAATATGTTCCCGAATATCCTTCGGTATGTCAAGTATATACTTTATAGGAGTGGTATGTTACAGTAAAGAAGCTTAATTGGATTTTAATCATCTATAAAGGGCACTGACTTCACCTTCCATTTTGCAGTTGCCAAGTTTTTCAAAAAAATTTGTCATTGATTGTGATGCTAGTAGCACAGGTCTTGGAGCAATTTTATCATAGGAAGGTGGTCCATTACATATTACAATGAAGTTTTGAAGGGCTCAACACTCACCATGTCTACATATGAAAAAGAGATGCTTGCAATTAAATCTATCTAAAAGTGGAGAGCCTACTTGCTTAGAAAACCATTCACTATAAAGACTGACCATAAGAGCCTGAAATACTGTCTTGAACAAAGAATTACAGCTCCAGCTTAGACTACGTGGTTGCCAAAGATTATGGGCTATGATTGTGAAATTGAGTACAAGAAGGGGCTTGAAAATCAAGGAGCAGATTCTTTATCAAAAGTGGCACAATTAAATTTTTGCTTCAGCACCCCATGCAGATTGCTGGCCAATTCTATAAAAAAAGGTTCAGAAGGATTCACATCATGACATTATGGCTGAAAAGAGTTCCACTCATCCTCAATTGCATTTCCTTAATAGAGATGGATTTTGGTTCAAAGGTGATAAGATTTATTTAAGTCCCACTTCCTCATTAATTCCTTTAATTTTATCTGATTGCCACTCAACTCCTATCGATTGGCACTTTGGTTATCATAAAACTCTTGGCCGTATAAAGCAAAGTTTTATGTTGTTTGGAATGTTAAAATCAAAACTTTTTGTATGAATGTGAGGTTTGTTAGTGCTATAAGACCGACTCCATGAGTCCAGCAGGTTTGCTTCAACCTCTGCAAATTCCAAATCGCATATAGTCAAATGTTTCTATGGATTTTACAGATGGCTTGCGTCTTTCCAGTGGACACTCAGTAATTGTGGTGGTTATTGATCGCTTGACGAAGTATGCACACTTTGTTCCATTGAAACATCCTTATATGGCTACTTTAGTTGCTACAGCTTTTGTTCACAATATTGTACGACTCCATGGCATTCCAACCTCAATCGTTAGTGATTGTGGCAAGGTCTTCACAAGTTCCTTTTGGCGAACATTGTTTTTGTTGCAAGGGACCAAACTTTGTATTAGTTCAAGCTACCATCCATAACCAGACGGTCAAACTGAGGTAGTTAATCACACTTTGGAACAATTTTTGAGACGTTTTGTAGGTGAGCAGCCTAAATGTTGGCTATAGTGGCTACCTTGGGCTAAATTTAGTTACAACATGTCAATTCACTCATTAACAAAAATTTCACCCTTTGACGTTGTGTATGGAATACCTCCTCCAAGTTTGTTGTCCTATGTCCCTGGTACTGTGCGGGTTCAGGGAGTAGATGAGCTCCTCAGAAATCATGAAATCATATTAAAAAATTTACGTCATAATTTGATCCAAGCTTGTAATCGAATGAAATGTCAGGCAAATAAGCGTTACCAAGAAGTGAGTTATCAGGTTGGAGAATTTGTGTACCTAAGGTTCCAACCATATAGGCAGGTTTCCATGGCCTCTCGTGGTTCTCAAAAGCTGGCTGCTCATTTCTTTGGTCCATATCAAATTGCGAACAAAATTAGTCGAGTAGCTTACAAATTGGCTATACCACTTAGTTCTCAAATCCATAATGTATTTCATGCAAGTCTTTTACAAAAATATTTAGACCAACCCCTCCCACTCCAATTCCATCAAAACCAATTTCAATGGAACCTGAGTTTCACCAACAACTGGAGGCTATACTTGACTGAAGAGTGGTGCAAAAAGGGAATTATCAACAAAGAATTGAAAACCTAGTCAAATGGAAGGATACGTCAATCGACGATGCAACATGGGAGAATTAATGGCGATTTTCCAAAACCTATCTAGACTTCATCCTTGCGGACAAGGATTTTGAAGAGGGAGGGAATGATATGATTTTTCCTACTAGATAGCTAATGGCTGTGTGATATGCGTGAGTTGCATGAGGAGGTTGGCTTGGATGTTGTCGTGGTTTGGTGTCTAATCTAGAACTTAGTCAATTTGTATTGTTTCTATTCCATTGCTCCATTGAAAACAGTGGGGCTGTTATATGGCTCCTATTTAGTTGTTGCATTATTTGTTAGTTGTTGTCATAGAGGGAAGTGTCCCTCATGTTAAGTTGAGTTTTAGGATCTCATTTAAACAAAGGATTAGTTAATAAAAGAGGGGAAGAACTTTGGTATTAAACTCTCAACCTCCTCTATTTTTTTTCCTCTTCTTCTAGCTCTTCTAAATTCTCACACCGGACTATTTGTGACAAACAGGGGAGAATGAGTGAGATTGTGAGAGATGCAGACAAGAGGGAGGAGAAGACTGGTGAGAGGGAGTATTGAGTAATTAGGGATTTAAGGTTAAAATTTTTGGAATTTTCAATTTAGTCCCTAGAGAATATAATTTTTAATTAGATTTGATAATTTTTTAGTATTTCAAGTATTGCAGTATAGGCAGGGGCGGACCTACCCCAGAACATGGGGTTGCATATGCAACCCCATTCAAAACAAAATGAAAAAAAATATGCGTCA
>JANQAP020667081.1:0-13394 GCA_026874005.2 Erythroxylum coriaceum | reverse complement strand
GAAAACATACAAAATGAATCCTAAACTAGAACAATAATCAACAATTATACTAGAAAACACATGTCAATTACCTATAAAAACATATCCTAATGTACACCTATCAAATATACCGATATAAAATACATTATGGACCTAAGTTCCTTTAGCAATTGCTACACCATCATCTCAATTTCATAAACCTAATAATGTAAGTGGGTTTCCTTTCACCAATAAGATACATGTACACTTTATAGGTAGTATTTTCAACTTCTTAAGCCTGAGTCTCAATTAAAAAAAATAGGAGTCCACTATTAACTTCTAATTCATTCAATATTCATTCATTTTTAGAAATAAACCATTTAACCTACTTGTCCTAATTCGGTGAAAATCTTCTTTAAAAGAGGATTTCTTGCTACTATCATCTATACTGTTCACGTAATCCTTATCAATCAACTATTTTCATCATTGCTTATCAGCCACTTTACCTCAATAAGATCAATCTTTATCATTTCTTAAAATATCATAACGTTTCACTTACTGAAACTCGATGAAGTAGTAGACATATTTATTGTCTCATATGCTTAGGTATGTATCATCAAGGTCATACCATCTTATCCAGCATTGTATTTCTGGCAATTCACCCATTAATATCTTATGCTAAGGATACCTTAATCTCAACGGACAACAATTCTCCTTTTGTGCCAGCCCACAATTGTGGTAGACCTTCCCACGATTGTGACAGAAGTTTATGGAATTGGCCACAATCGTGGGGACTCTGCGACATTCATTCTCTACTTCTTTTTCCTTGAATTCATCACACATAACAACATTGTTTACACTTTCAATCTATCCTCAATTGATCACTATAACTGTTTTCATGCACTACTCTGAGTCACCTCAAGATTTCTCCTATGGGAGCTATGACTAAAAAGATATTTAACAAGTCATAGATCAGTTCCTATATCATCTCCAAGCATATAATACATAAGTGCTTAATAATATCACTGTCAAAGTGATCACATTATCAGATATGCATTCATAATAACAAATCAACTTAACCTCGAAGACTTCCACATATCTCAGTATCATTTATCTCATCTTCCAATTATCATTTATTTCATCTTCCATATGCATATTCTTAATCAATTTAGAATTATAGATACATCACTATCATGAAATTCCAATCTCAATTCCACTGACATATTCTTATGTTAAGTCATAACTTTTATCACATAAATCAAATAACCATTTCAATTCCAAGTTCATCTTCTCAAGGTCATAATAAAATTTTGTTTTTATTCCACTTTGTTTGTATACTTTAAATCCTGTCATTTATACTTGTATCTCTACTTTCCTCAATCAATCTATGACAACACATTTACATCTATATCACATTCAAAGGTATATCACCACAGTACAATATTGATGTCATATTCGATAATAAATCCACCAATACAAATGAATTGAATCTTTTATCTGTCATATCTAAACATATTCTATTTCTCATTTCTAAATATCCACAGACTTTCATTTTCTCACATTCTGACAAATCATCATTCTTCTCACTATTTCTATTAGCTCAAACTCTTAACAAATGCTCATGCATGTGACTTATGTAAATGCGACTCAGACTGGGGATCAGTTGTTACAGCCTACTATGACATGTCTAAAATACATATAACTTGACATATATTTCAAAAAACACCCATGTAAGACACTAAGTTCGGGCTCTGATACCAACTCCGTAGCACCCCACTCTTATAGGGCATATCCCTGAACATATCAACGGTATTCGAGAATACACTCCATGAGGGTGTTGCCTTAGGACAGTGAGTTAAACTCAATACAAATTTTTTTCTCGCATCATACGCATCAAATATGTTTTAAACATATCAAAAATCAATCACGGCCCATATCATTTATACACACGTCGAGAACAAATCGACTCTCAATTAGATCATTTCATTTTACAAAACGCTTTTAGTCATAATGTCAATACACTTTACAATTCACATAAACAATATGCAATATTTATGGAATACATTTCAAAATACAAAAGAGACTGTAGACATATATAGGTGCCAACTGTTCCCGAACTCTATTTTTTATTCGATTTCAGCTGCTATGTTCCAGTTTGTCTAACTTAGTATCTCCTCTGAGCCTGAAAAACAACGTTGCAATTTTGGTGAGTTTTGCCAACTTAGTTAGTGGACCATCCTCGATGGCTCACTCATACCACATAATACAATAGTTCATACTTCATATTCACATAAACGTCATGTCATCATGTAATGCACGTCATTTCACCAATAATCATATAGCATCATATAACACTTTAATCACTTACTTCACATTTCACATTCAAAGCAATCAAACAGCTCATTTCGATTATTTAAAACATACATATCAATTATATATGCAATGCTCATGAGACTCACTTCTAATTGTTATTGTTGTGACTGAGTGTCTGTAACCCCCGGGCTCATTAATAACTGTCCTTTATCCGTTGGGGATACAGGCTCATTATACATAGTGAGCCAAAGGCTCTTACCACATTCTAAGCTTTAAGCTCTTTTTCACTTTCTGAGCTTTAAGCTCTTTTTCGGTGGCTACTCCAGTCACAACAGCCTTTATCTGTTCATACATTCATGTAATAAAATGCATCACATTCACATATATTTAGTCAATCGCTTGTGTTCAATTTCACATTCACGTTCACATTTCTCATCGGATTAATGTTCGGCATTCAACAATAATGTTAAGAATCACTTATTTCATTCACATTCAATGAAGCACTTCCTATATTTTCACATTTATCAAACTCCTCGGACTATTTACATCCAGAATGGTCTCAATCATAATCATAGTAATTCAA
Source organism: Erythroxylum coriaceum (assembly GCA_026874005.2). Lineage (NCBI taxonomy): Eukaryota > Viridiplantae > Streptophyta > Magnoliopsida > Malpighiales > Erythroxylaceae > Erythroxylum > Erythroxylum coriaceum. The sequence continues at coordinate 10,540 of JANQAP020667081.1, read as the reverse complement.
TATAGAAATTTAGAACAGAACAAACAATTAAAGAAAGACCATCTAGGTCGATTCATAGTATGCTTCAAATTAGCATTAGCTTCCCAGATCTAGAAATGTCTAGATGCTGACATTGTATCCTGTGTATCAACATCATGCAAAACACACATTGCACACACATCACTAATTGCACAATCACATAAACATTAAATTGTACACATATATATATGTGTAATGTATAATGCATGCTCAATTTGACTTTCAGGGTATTTATCCTTAATCATATCACTTGATCATTTACAACATCATTTGTGTATGTTAAGCTTATACTTAGGTCCATAGATCAAAGAACTTGGATAATCTAATATCATTAATCATATATCTATCACATACATGATCTCCAATCCTTCTTCTAGCATTATAATATCACAAAATATACCAATTTTTCATTCATCTTTACTAAATACACATCATTCGTCTCATTTGAATCACACTAGCCATATAAGATTCACTTTCATTTTTATAACGTCTCTAAATTTCCAAAATTTGTCTCATTGATATTAATCATCCATTCTTAAGTTATAACCTTTATTATCACCCTAAGTATATCACAAATTTAGTCACTTCTTCAAGCATCATACTAGGTCCAATTCAAACTTCATTTAAGCCTAAACACATGTTAATGAAGTACCTCAACATTAGTTGGCTCAAACATCACCCAAAAGGCCACTTTTTATTCCATAAGCTAGCCCAGGATCGTGGAGCACCTTTCCACGATTATGATAGAAACCATAACAACTGGCCACAATCGTGGGGTGAGGGCCACGATTGTGACAGAATCTTTAATTTTCTAGGCCACGATCGTAAGGTGACGGCCATAATTGTGCCCTACATTTTCTTCCTCAATTCTTCCACGAATTTAACATATAGGCTAACATCATTTTCACACCAAATTTTCCAATATTCACATCCATTTATGTAACTTCATTACATGCTAATACAACTATCATATTAGTTGCATTAAAATCCATAAAACACTACTCATTTGTTTCATCATCATTCACTTAATCTTATTATGTATACATTCTAACTTTCTCCATATTATACTCAAGACGTCTCATGCCAAAATAATCATTTCTACTTCATTTCCTTATTATTCTCATTTCATTTCTATCTCAATATCATTTATAAACAAATCATAATCTATGATTGATCATAACACAAAAATAGAACATTCATATATACATATTCACATTCATCATTTTCCTACACACACTCAACTTCATTCTCAACTTCACTTTGTCTTTAATTTATCATCTTACTTCTTCTTATTTCAAGACACCCCATTTTCCTTTTCTTTAACTTCCAAGCTCAATCTAGTTTTCTCACATGACAACTTATGATTTACATTTCTCATATACTCAAAATAGAACATATTTAAATCATTCACTCATCCTCATTTCTACACTCATTCTTTACATCAATTTAGGTCATATACACATCTCTTCTTTTGTTAATTATAAACTCTCATTCAAACACCAATTTCCATTGTTAATCATCCATAAAACCATACATGATCTATTATTTGTCATTTTTATAAAAACAGAACATACACACATATATTTACTCTTCAATGCTCGTCACTCATTCATCGACATTTTTTTGCACACTCTCATACACCATTTACTCTATTAATCCAACATTATATCATTCCATAATCTATTACCCATCAAAACACATAAGCAAGACATGGATATGTCCATTGTTCATCCACGTTACATATATTTTTCAACATCTTTTTCATGATCATCCCTCCTCTTAAACTATCATCAAATATACTTCTTTTAACAAAGTCATAAAGATTAATATGTTACTTACTTGATTTACCCAAAGCTTCTTCAAGAGTTTCCAAGAAACCCTGACTCCTTATGATACACGATCATCAACATGGAGGGTGAAGTAGGTTAGGTTTCATTAAGAAAAAGATAGCAAGCACTTTGAAGTAGGTAGTGATGGAAGAAAGCAAGGTTCAATGTTGATGCTTGGAGAAGAGAGTGTTATGATATGGAGAAGAAGAAAAAAGAAAATATGAAGAAGAAGAGAAGAAAAGAGAGCATTTGGCAAAATGAAAAACAAAGGAACATTGGTCTTCCAAATGGTAAATAACGAGAGTGAGGTGTGTGACATGGCAAGTGACATTTGTCACTTGCCACATGTCACCACCTTATGGATCTCATTTGGTCTCTTTTAATATCTAGTCCATTTGTCCTCTAATTTCTAATCCAATTGTCTCCCAATTTTCTATGTCATATGTCAATAAATCTTAATGTCACTTACTTATAATTTCTACTGCCATTTGACATTTATTTCTACTGCCATTTATCAATCATTCTGTCACTTAGCATTTTTTCTAGTCCAAAATTACTCATGAATATCAAAATGTCCCCAAATTTTCACCAAAATTTTTAAATCAATAATTATACTCACCAAATCACACTTCAAGATATATGATCCACATTTCACATCATAATCACATTTATAAATCAATTATACCCGAAATTTGTCAAATGACTGCATGAACAATCATTATAATATGTGCAAAAATTCAAATTCATTTGTGTATATGCTATAGTATGCATGAGCGTAAAATGTACTTCCTAATCTCTTATTGTTTTTTCTTATTTACAGAACCCTAAGGTTCTAACCCTTTGTATGGAAACGGGATGTTACATAGCCGTTTATGATAGGATTGTTGAATGTTGAGGATTGTCTAAACTCTCCTTCGGGTTATTTTATCTTTGATATTAATGAAATTTGATTGTTGCTTTTTTGTTGAATTTCTTGTGATTTAAATTCTGCACTTGGATAATTTGGTGATAAATTGAGAGGGTGAACCAAGTGAAAAATCATTAAATTGGGCTAACGAAAGTTAGGTAATTTAATAGAACAAGAGTTAAATCAAACTGGTAAATTTGTGTGAAGATAGATCTTGTATAGGTTTTTGGTAGTTTTTGGACAACTTTAGATCTAATTTAGATTTTAGATAGATTGTGAATCGAGAGATTACAATTCTCGTAATCTGATTAGGGTTTATAAATTAGGGTTAATGGTCATAACTCGAGAGAGAGTAATCAACCCTAGGACCATCTAGAACTAGTAATCCAGTAATACATAATAAGTTAGGTTTTCATTAAAGTCAGATAAACTTCCCCTTCCTCTCAATTGGTAGTTCTTAGGTTGATTCTTGATTGGGTGTTGCATTTGTATTTTATTTATATTTTCGAATTTGATTCTTGGAATTGATTGCGTGATTGAAATAACTTCTTATTTAGTTTTGTTCATTTTGAATTATTGCGAATTGTGTTCATCCTTAGATTTTAGGATTAGATTAGCCTTCCTCTTAGGATCTATACCTTAGGTACTACAAGAACGACCCGTACATTTACAAAATATCAAGGTTAAATTATTAAAACTTATTCATAACGGAAACCTACGATCAAGTTTTTTGTCTCCATTTTTGAGGAGGCGATTAGTTTAGTTCTTTAGTCTAAGGTTTTTTCACTATCTTTTATTTAAATAAAAAGAATAAATACAGAAGTTAGAGTGTTAAGTAAAGACACATCAAGACATCTTAGAATGAGAAAGGAGAGATCTAAAGAGTTAGATGCCAAGAAGAAATGGAAAGAATAATGATGGGGGATAGATATTATAGGGAGCAAGGAACTTTTACGAATTACAATGAAGCACAATATGGTTAGGAAAGTAACGATCCTTATTAGAACATGTACACTCCAGGATGGCAGAACCACCCCGATTTTTATTGATCCAACAATGCATGTACTCATATGGGACATTAAGACCTATTTTAATTTCAACAAGATGAATCCAGTTCATGGAATTCCAAGCTGGATAAAATCACAGATAAGCTCACAGATATGGAAAAGAACCGTAAAAGATTGGAAGAGAAGTTTAAGTTATTAGCAGATGATCATGCCTCTTCTATTCATAATCTATGATTAGCAGAAGATTATGCCTCTTCTACTCATAATTTAGAGGCTTGAATAGGTCAGCTTTCTAGGGAATTTTGTAAGCAACGTGAGGAAAACTGTCTGCGCAATATGGAAGTAAATTCAATAGAGCCATGTCAGGCTATCACATTTAGGAATGGGGTAGAGCTAGAAGAGCCAGCAAGAAATCAAGCTAAACCCGACCTTATAAAAGACCAAGAAATCAAGAAAGAGGATGAAGAAAAGAATGTCAACCTTCCCTTTTATTCACCAGTTCTTGATAAACCATATGTGAACATCAAAAAATCTTGGGTAGATATCTATGAAAAGAATTTTATCCTTTAGATTAATGATAGCCAAGTGACATTCAACTTGAATGATGTATTAAAGAATTTGAAGAAGAGTAGCCCATTTACGATAATTGATGTGTTCGAATCTTTTGAAGAACAAGATGATGAAGAGCAGATGACAACAGACATCGAGTTTGAAGAAGCTATGAAAGTCTCTATTCATGAAGCGGAAGAAGTAGAGAAGACGAAGGTGATTAAGGAAGGAAGAGAACAACTCACCTTCATATAGGACAAACTATAGAATTCAATGGAAGATTCAGGGAGTTTTGTTACTCCCTATTTTATTAACAGTTCACTTGAAAGAAGGACATTATTGAGCCTAATTGGTTTTCATAATGTTATCAACAACGTCCTGCTGATTATGTTGCAATTTGTAGCTTACTTACATGCTACAAAACTAATATTTAATGAAAAAAAGCAAGCCGCTCATAATTGATCCTGGCTAAGTTTCCAAGGAAAGAACGTCGACCTACCGATGTTAAAAGAAACGCTGCATGGGAGGCAATCCATGAAATTTATTTCCTTTGATTGTTTTTGTTAGAAAGTTTGAATTCCGTAGTTAGGATTATTTTGTCTCCAAATAAAATCGAGAAGGAATAAGACTTAGAGATAAATTGGATGATCAATCAAGTAAGCAAAAGAAAGGTGAAAGGGCCACAAAAGAATTAAGAAGTGATTTTGAAAAAATATAAAAAGAACAAAAGAAGAAAAAAAGAAAAATTGGTGGAAAATTGCAGGCCACAATCATGGCCTGTGACTGGGCAGAAAAGGGAACATGTGAATTTTAAAGAAATTTTACCATTTTTCCCTCCAACCACCTATATATTCATTTGTAACTTCACTTTTTCATTCACTTTCGCTTTTACTTTATCTCTTTAGATTTGAAACTTCCAAACGCTCTCATATCTCTCAACAAAAATTTCTAACTTCCAAATTTCTTCCAACTCTACCTGTTCACAAGCCAATATGCCACGCATTAAGGAATCAACTAGATAGGAACAATCATCAGGACGAAACCATGTTTCAGGATGAGAGAGAAGAAATAGAGTAGCAATCTTCGGAGCAACCTTCCTGATCTACACAAAGGAGGAGGGTATTCGTTTTCAATCCCTAAATGCTAAAAAAATTGTAGTCCCTGAATATTTTAATTTTGAAACGCTTCATAGGTTAGAATTGTGCGATAGGTAGAGAACTTAGCTGAAAGAATTCAGTGGACCAAATTCATACATTTCCAATTTCCTGTCTACCAGAAGCTCACTTTGGAATTTTTCGCTTCCCTTTCCTATAATCCTAAGAACCCTAAGGAAATGTAGTTTAGGTTGTGAGGATGAGCTTATGAACTGAATATAGAAATCATATGTGATATGCGTGGGTTCCCCAAATCCTTCATTATCGATCAACATGATGATTTTTATCCTTCTCGCTATTGGAACGGGCTCACTGGGTTAGAACAATTTAATGCCCAAAATGCCCACAATAATATAACAAAGACCCACGAGCACTTGTTGCCGTAAAAATTCATGCGTCAACTAGTTTTTGATAAATCAGAAACCAACAAATTCTCAACAAAGGAACTCTTTATGTTGTGGTGCATGGACCATAGCATTCCATTGTGCACCTCCACACATGTGCTAAATGCTATTATTACGACTCTGCACAAGAGGAGCAATAATTTAGGCATGGGGCACCTAGTTTCTGCCATTGTTGAATATTATGGCATGGACTGTAGTGAGTTAACTATTCATCTCCTAAACTTCCAAAATCATCACCATCTATGACAGGCTGAAATCCTTAAGTCTCATAACATGGAACTTCGGGATATCAGCCAAAGGATGTATGTTAAGATTAGGACTAGTCAGGCGAGTTCTAGTACAATGTTACCTCAGCAGGGAGAAGAGGACTCAACTAGTGAAGAGTCCGTGGAGGAAGAAGAGACAGAAGAACCGAGCTAGAAGAAAGTCTTAGACACAATCTCCGCCAACAATAAGGTAATTACAAATACACTTGTGGAGAACTCCAGAATGATGAGGGAGATGGCCCGAACTCAACGATGTCAAATCTGGGATATATGTTGTATCCATTGATATTTTAAGGCTCAGGGCGTTCAATTGCCACCTCCAACACCATCCCCACCTCCATCTCCATGAGATTTTTGTCTAACCCCTTTCTTTTTCAAATTAGTTTTCATCTTTATTTTTATATTTATTTTTATTTTCTGTTTTACTTTAATTTATATTTCTTTTTTTCTTATGTGCTTGTTTTTTTCCTTCACACATTGAGGACAATGTGTTATTCAAGTGTGGGGATAGTTATGTGTTTTGCTTTGTATGTGATTTTGCATATGGTATGATAGTCATTAGGTTGCATCTTGTGAATTGTTTGAATGTGTCAATAGCTTAGATGGATTGGAATTGATTTAATTTTGAACATAGTCTATTAGGTTGTGAAGAATTATTAGCTCACAAAATTAGTGAATTGAGGTTTTTGGCTAAATATGCAACTTAATTAGGATTTAGTGTGAGTTTTTCATCCTCTAAATTGTCACATTCATTCATAATTTAAGGCCTTTCAACTTAAGTAGCTTTACTAGTATTTTTCATGGAAATGAGTAAATAAAATAATAAGGTAGGCAAATAATAATTTAAAAAAAGTATGTATGTGTTGCTAAATAAATAACTATTCTGTTGTCCTTCAGGTTATGAATAGAGGTAGTAGCCAGTTAAGAATGTGATATAGCTAAGTAACCGGATCGACACACATCACCAATGTGTGCCTCTGCGTCAAAAAGCTATAATGACATTCCAACCAAGCAGCTTAATAAAAACATGACTTAGTCGAGTAACTGGATTGACATTCATTACCAATATTTGCCTCCACGTAAAAAGAATAAATTAATAAATAATAATAAAAATAAAAGAAAAAAATAAAGTTGTGTTTTCTAATAAAAAACCTATCGAACTTGTAATAGCTTGACTTTTCATGAAAACATACTTAGGAGTAGTTACAGAGTCTAAATGACCAAAGAATTATTAATGTCTATGTGTAATAAAAAAGGGTAAATAAATTAACACTTAGATCTAGATTAATTTTTATATTTAGTTCAAAGCCCTTAGACGCAGATTTTGCATGTTAATGATTTGATATAACTTGAATGATTGTGTTTAAGATTAAATTTATTTCATGAAGTTGAAGCCATTGTCTCATTACTGCATAGTGTACTGTCTGTTTGTTGTTTTGTTTGCTTGAGGACAAGCAAATGTTTAAGTGTGGGGATGTTGATAGGTGTGAATTGCACCATATTTTAGGGCTTAGTTTGTTATGTATTAAGTGTTAATTTGAGTGTTTAATATGTGTTTAGGTTAGAATTGTCTTAGTTTGTTTGTTTAAGTGGTTTTATAGGTTAGTATAAGTCTTTGAGCTTAAATATTATGTTTTTAAGGTACCTTGATGTGTTTGTTAGTGTTTCAGGGTCAACATCGAAGAACAGAGAAGTTTTAGAGACATTCGGGCCGAAACAACAGCCCACGATCATCGCACAATAAGCACGATCATGACAGAAGCACTGGAGCCAGCCCATGATTGTGGCCCATATGCCATAATCGTGACAGAAGACTATGACATAGCCCATGATCGTGGCCTGATTACCACGATCGTGAAAGGAGGGTTGGCCACGATCGTGGCCTGCATTGGACAGACTCACAAACAAGAGGAAACTTCAAGTTTCGAGAGATTTTTTGGACCTTTTAGACCCCGAAAAAACCTAGGGCTACTCAAAACACAAAAGGTATGTAAAGAACAAGAAGAACAGAGATGAAGGAGCTTTTGCATCAGCCACAATTTCGAAACCCTAGAGAGTTTATCAAAAGATTGAGAAAGAAAGGAAGGAAGAGAGACGTGGAGAAGAAGCCTACGCGAAGTACTTCCCAAAAAAGGAGGTTTCTTGCCATTGCTGCCTCTGTCATCCATTCCAATTCTATTTTTGGTTTAGTTTCAATTTTATGATTGTATAAAATTTGGGATAGTCATTGATGAAAGGATTGTTGAATGTTGAGGATTGTCTGAACTCACCTTCAGATTATTTTATCTTTGATATTAATAAAATTTGATTGCTTTGTTTTTATTGGATTTTTTGTGATTTAAATTCTACACTTGCATAATTCGGTTTTAAACTAAGAGGGTGAACTGAGTGAAATATCATTAAATTGGGCTAACAAAAGTTAGGTAATTTAATAGAACAAGAGTTAAATTAAACCGGTAAATTTGTACGAAGAGAGATCTTACATAGGTTTTCGGTAGTTTTTGGACAACTTTAGATCTAATTTAGATTTTGGATAGATTGTGAATCGAGAGGCTGCAATTCCCATAATTTGATTAGGGGTTTATAAATTAGGGTTAATGGTTATAACTCGAGAGAGAGTAATCAACCCTAGGACTGTTTAGAATCGGTAATCCAGTAATATATAATCAGTTAGGTTTTCATTAAAGTCCGATAAAATTCCCCTTTCTCTCAATTGGTAGTTCTTAGGTTGATTCTTGATTGGGTATTGCATTTGCTATTTTTTTTAATATTTTCAAATTTGATTTTTGGAATTAATTGCGTGATTGAAATAACTTCTTGCTTAGTTTTGTTCATTTTGAATTATTGCGAATTGTGTTCAGCCTTATATTTTAGGATTAGATTAACCATCCTTGTGAGATCAACACCTTAAGTACTATGTAAACGACCTGTGCTGTAGCACCTCAATCTCGTAAGACACGTACCCGACATCCTGAGTGATGTCCGAGTGCGTACCCCGCAAAGGTGGCATGCTAGAACAATCAAACACTTGAAACTCGGTACAAAATTTTTTTTTACACTAACGTATGCAAAAATCAATAATGAAATTCGGGCCCAAACTTTTATTTCATAAAATTCGAAATCACAATTATTAAAACACTTTAATCAATTTCATTTACAAAACGTTTCCATTTTCAAAAGTTATTACATCACAAAATCATTTACAAACATTTCCCATTTGGAAAATTAGTATAATCAAAATGTTCAAATACACATTGTACAAAAATCGTGGAATATACAAATTGATACAAAAATAAGAAAATACAAATGCAGATGCAAACTGATCCTGACCTCTATCTCTTACTTGAATGCAGTGTCTGTACTCCCGTTAGCCTAACGGGGTAACTCTTCTGAGTCTGAAAAAAATATCGCAAATTTTGGGTGAGTTTTGCAAACTCAATGAGTGGCCATTCTCGATGGCTCACTCAATCACATAACACATACAGTTCACATATTTACATAATTTCACATTCACTTTAAACATATCTCACATTCAGAAATCAGTCAAATTATTCACATCATTCACATCAAATGCATATGTAATGCTTATTAGACTCACTTTTAATTTGTTATTGCTGTGACCGAGTGCCTATAACTGTCCTGTATCCATTGTGGATAATGGGCTAATTAATAACTGTCCCGTATCTGTTAGGGATATCGGGCTCATTTTACATAGTGAGCCTTTGGCTCTTATACACTTTCTGAGCCTTAAGCTCTTTTTCACAATTTGAGCTTAAGCTCTTTTTCACATTTTGAGCTTTAAGCTCTTTTGCGGAGGCTACTCCGATCACAACTTACTTTATGTTTCATGCATTCATGTAATAGAATGCATCAATCACATATGATCAATCAGTCACTATCACATATCATCGAACCTTAGTCCGGCATTCAACATTTAAGTTGAGAATCACTTTTTTCATTCATATGCATATTCACATTCAGATCGCATTCATCATCGGACCTTAGTCCAGCATTCAACATAATTGTTGAGCAACATTTATTTCGTCACGTTCACATATAAGTAGCATTTCAATGTCACATTCATACATCAACTCTCTGACTTTCATTGTCCGGCATCAACATAAGCAATTCATATTCATATCAATCACATTCACATTGTATAATAATCATAACCATAGTCATTCAATGTAAAAACTGAAATAAGAACAAACAATGAAATGAGACCATCTAGGTCGACTCACATTATGCTCCAGATTAGTATTTGCTTCCAAGATCTGGAAACGTCTGGATGCGGACATTTTATCTTGCACATCAATATTATGCAATACACACGTTGCACACACATTAATAATTGTACAATCTTAAGTATTCCTTTATCCACAAATGTGTATATGAACTATGTACAA
>JANQAP020666993.1:0-13394 GCA_026874005.2 Erythroxylum coriaceum | reverse complement strand
ATATTTTCTTACCTACCTCACCTTTTTAGCTAATCATTATCATGAAAAGATACTAACGATGCTACTTATTCGATTGACCTAAAATTATAAATGAATGTGTCAAATTCCTATGTGAATGAATTAACATCATATCATAATGAACATGCATATTAACCAAAGCAACCTAGGACATTAATTTCACAAGCTAATAAGTCTTAGCAACCTAAAAGTCTATATTCAAAGCTAAATCGATTCTGTTAAGACCTAGCCATTGACACATTCACACTAGTCACATCATGCAAACCTAAACAAAACTAACATATAATATGCAAAATTCACATTCAAAATAAAGCATATAATGTTACAATGTATGGAGGTACTTTCTCGATCCCTGAATGTTACAATAGCCGACAATCCTACTTTTCAATTCCATTAGAGATGCAAATCTCTAAAACTCACCCATCTCTTGTTTGCTGATGATTTGTTATTGTTCTGTCATGCTGACACTTTTTCAGTGAATACCTTGTTTAAATGCCTCAGAACTTTCTCAAATTATTCTGGGCTGGATATGAACCTTAGCAAAAGCCAATTCTTTTTCCTGATGTGGATCATTTGGCCATGCAGTTGGAAACTATTTCGGGTCTTAAAAGGGGTGAGCTTCCTATCCGATATCTAGGTGTTCCTCTTTTAATAGGTCGATTAACTAAAAGAGATTGTATTCCCCTGTTGGACAAAATTGATTCTAGAGTTAACAAATGGACTCATAAGGCCTTATCCTATTCTGGTAAACTTCAATTGATAATCCCTGTCTTATCTACTTTTTAGGCCTACTGGGCTAACCATTTCTTACTTCCTGTCTCTATCATTAAAGAAATTGAGTCTAAACTTAGACACTTCTTGTGGTCTGGTAAGGTTAGGTCAAATACTCATATAAAAGTCAAATGGAATGACATATGTAGACCTAAAATAGAGGGAGGTCTGGGGATTAAACATTTGTCTACTTAGAACAATGTCTTGTTAGGTAAAAGTATTTGGTTTCTTTTCAATGATAAGGAAGCTCTGTGGGTAAAGTGGGTCCACACTATTATTCTTAGAAGGAACAACTTCTGGTGTGCCCAACCGTCTCATAATAGTTCTTAGAGCTGGAGAAAAATTATTCAGGTTGGGATATTATTGGGAACCATTTCTGATTTAATATAGGCGATGGACTTTCTACTTTCTTATGGCAGGATCCTTGGCACCCTAGAGGCATCCTTAAGGATCTCTCTATGCCTAGAACTATCAATGGATCAGAACTTCCACTGAATGAAAAAGTCTCTGATATTATTAGAGATAATATATGGTGCTGGCAAGATGCCACAATTGAAACCATTCGCATGCTCGAACCTTTACCATACTAGCCCGATTGGTCTCAACATGATCAATTAGAATGGATTGCAAGCCTTGCAAGAATTTACACCAATGCTTCAGCTTATTCCCTGATGAGACCACCTTTGCCGAAGGTACCTTGGTATCCATTAGTGTGGCATAAGGGTTCTAACCCAAGGTATGCCTTTATTTTGTGGTTAGCTATCAGTAATAGGTTGTAGACTAGGGATCAGCTCCTTTATACTTATATTCCTAATCATTGCTCCCTGTGCTACTTGGATAATGAGTCTATTAATCACCTCTTCTTTGACTATTCCTTCTCCAAATCAGTGTGGTTACACTGCCTTAGCCACTTTCAGATAAACATTCCACACCTGCAAAACCTTCAATCCATCCTCCTTTGGTTTAACCACCCTCAAAGCCACAAAAACAATGACCTTAACCTTTTTAACATCCTTCTTTCTGTTACTGTTTACATCTTATGGTCAGAAAGAAACCTTAGAACCTTCCAAAATGCTACCATGGAAGTGGGCAACATTACTACTAAAGTGATCTTCCTAGTAATGGAACAAGTCAGCTTAAACACTGTGAGAAGGTAAATAGAGGGGTTTTGGTTTGTTTTCTTGTTACTTCTAAGTTATTTTGCAGGTCTGAAAGTTGGATTGGTAAGCATAATTTAGCTCACTCATCAGCAATATTCCTCCAAGTGTTAGGCATGGCTTTCACTACTGATCAGGAAATGAACAGCTGCCCTCCCTCTGTCCCAAGTTATCAGAGGAGAGGATTAGTAGGAACTGTATTGTTTATTGCTTGAATCTTTTGTAGGCATTGTTGTATTATCGACTAGATGATCATTGATTTGATTTTGGCGTAAGCAGTGGTTTAGCTTGCTCTTGTTTTTATTTTTTGAGGAATAGTTAGGATTCCTCATGCTTACTTGGTAGCTCCTTCAGGATAGGTAACTGGCTGCCATCTTTGGCAAACTTTTGCTGTACATAAATTTTTAATTTATATCATTATTGATTTACCAAAAAAAAGTATATAATGCACATAACACAACCCTTCTCACACTTAGACAACACATTATCCTTAATATGAGAAAGAAAAATAAAATATAAGGAGGGAATCAAAATAAAATAATATGACAACATAAGAACAAAATAAAGACAAAAATTAAAAGATAAGGGTTAGAGCATAAGAACCTATCATGGTGATTGAGATGGTGATGGCGATGGTGTCAGAGGTGGAATCTCCATACCTTGAGTAGCGAAGTATTTGTGAATGCTTCGGATGTCTCGGCGTTGTCTCCATTGCTCCTTTGCGATTTCCTTCAACACCTTGACATTATCTGTAATAGCCTTGTTAGTGTTTGAAATTGCTTCCAATACCTTTTCCCATCCAATTATCTCTTCCTTTCCTGACTCTTCTCTGGTTAATTCCTCCTCTACTTGTAGTGACGCCAAGCTCGAACTGATATGTCCTGCCCTGGTCTTAACATGAGATTTTGTACTAATTTCTCGAAGTTTCATATAGTGGGACTTCAAGATCTCAACTCTCGTCAGGTGACGAGTGTTAAGAAACTCAGGAAGATGTACAGTTAGTCCATCACAATTGACACCATAATACTCCGCAATAGCTGTAACTAAATACCCCATGCCTAGATTATTGCTTCCCTTTTTCAGAGTAGCAATAATGGCGATAAAGATATGGGTGGAGGTGCAAATTTGGATGCTATGGTCCATACACCACAATAGGAAATTTTCCTTAACTGAACACTTATTGGTTTTGATTTTTTCAAACATTGATTGACACATAAACTTTTGTAATAAAAGTGCTTGGGACTACAATTTATATTATTGTGGGCAGTTTTAAAGTCAAAATTCTCCATCCCAATCAGTTCAGTCTAATAGCGTGTGGCACGGAAGTCATTGTGCTGGTCTACTATGGTCAATTATAAGAATCCACCGATTTCATATAGTATCTCATAGTTCAACTTATATATTTGATCTCGCAACTAAAACCATAGATCTTTAGGGTCAATAAACTCATATTGGATGACGGTGAAGAATTCTAGGGTAAGTTCTTCGTATATGACATAATTAAAGTAAATGAATTTTTCCCAATGAATTCTTCCCCCTAAACTTTCAACTCGTTCTCTCAAATCGATAGTTTCTAATATGCAAAATCCAAATATTGAGGCACTATTCTGTTTAGACTATAGGTTTGGAAGCATTTACCTTCCTCTTTTGAGTAAATTGGAAAGGGTTCTCTGTACTCTATAGCCCGATTCCTTTGTTTGCAGCCCGACACTTGAACCTTGCCCTTCGGTTGAGTGCGCTTTATCGTTTGCTTAATTCTTGGTACCATTGGAATGAGAGGCGTGAGGAAGTTAGAGAGAGATAGAGACTTTAAGGATGGTTGTAGAGAGAAGTGAGAGGAAATCGGCTTCTTAAGTTTAGAGAGAGAGTTAGAGAATGAGATGTGTACGAAAAATGAAGGTGAGTGTAAATATATAGGTTAGGGGGTAGGAGGGGTAAAATTGGGAGAAAATTGCATAAAATTCGCGTGTGTCCCATTTTGCTCGCTGCAGGCCACGATTATGGCCCTAGAAATTTCTGCATTCTTCCCAATTTTTGCTTCTTTTCCTTATTTCACTCTCGAAGTCCTTCCATACCTTATAATTGAAGTCCTTCCATACCTTATAATTGCATCATCACCTCATGGTTTCCCTTTCCAAACCATTCTCATCCATTATGAAAAAGAGAAAAGTAAGAATTCCCATGTCCTACTTATGCTTGATCTCTTCCAGGTGTTTAACTCATTTCAAAAACACACACAAACAGAATTAGAAACCTAATCTAATACAAAAGATGAACAACTAAAGATTGAAAATCATAGGTTGCCTCCCATGTAGTGCTTTGTTTATTGTTGCTAGCTTGACGTTCTTTGTTTGCTTATGGTGGTTCAAATGGGTCATATGATGGCATCGCCATTATAACTTTCTCAAGCTATTGAACTATGCTTCTTACCACCTTTCTTTCTTGTTTTCTTCTTCTTTCGAGTCTTTTGCAGAATTTATGGTTGTTCTAATGAGTCCTTACAAGTATAACTTTGCTTAACTTCTTCACGAGATTTATTGCTCTTTATAGCATCCACAAATTTGAGAGAATTGCTTTTAACATTAGACACTTTAAATGAAATCTTATCATTTCCCACTCTCAGAGTTAATTCACCCCATCAACAATTTACCCCCATCAACATCTATGACAAGCCGAGTGGTGGCTAAAAATGGTCTCCCTAGGATAATAGATGTCTCCACATCTTTTTTATGTCTAAGATTATAAAATATGTGGGAAAAGTGAACTTGTCGAGCCTAACTAGAACATCCTTGACTACAACTTTAGGATGGTGGATTGATCTATCAGCTGTTTAAATGCGCATCCTGGTGGGTGTTATTTCACCTAACTCCATTTTCTTATACAAGGTATAAGGTATCATACTTATACTAGCTCCTAGATCCACAAATATCCATTCTAACATTACCAATAGTGCATATGATGTAAAAATCTTCTGGATCATCTCACTTTTGTGACAGAGTTATCACTTCATTGGAGTTATTTTTGCTTAGCAATTTATTCTCCAGCTTCCCTTTTATAGATTTCGTCAGAGCGAGTCGAGCTTTTAATTGCTCTATTATATCCAGAACTTCATTTAGTTCAGCGTCCTTTGATTTCCTTATTGCACGAATAGGGTATGGAATTGGAGGTTGATATTTCTTGATTTTAGCTAGGTTATATTTATTCTGAAGGGAACTTTCATTGGTTTTTTGCCTATCTTCTTCCCCATCGTCTTTAACTTGATTGGATTTTTCTTCAGTAAATTAGGTGAGTACTATTATCCTTTCCTTTAGATTCTTCTCGATATTTTTAAGAAGGGTTATACACTTTGTGTCAACAACGCGTCTGCGAGTTGACTCATTTGGACTTCCAAGTTATGTGTGGAGGAAGAGTGGTTCTTTGTTACATGTTCAAATTTTCCTTCTAGTCTCTTGTGAGTGTCTTCCATGCCCCCAATTTTCTCCTGTTGGAAACCAGGTGGCATTTGAGGTCAGAATTGAACTCCTGTACTGTTCGACTAAGAGAAGTTTGAGTGATTTTTTCACCCAGGGTTATATTTATTTGAGTAGGGGTTGTTCCCCCCTCCTTGACCAAATTATGCTCCCACATAGTTAACTTGTTCCTATTCATGGTCTTTCATCAAAAATCAATTAATGGTGTTGTGGTCATTTTTTCCACACAACTCAAATCTTTTCTAAATAGCTTTCACATGAGATGAAGAAGAGGCTTTCATATTATTTAGTTGTCGGGTCAAGTTATCGATCTTAGCTTGCATTTTTGTGATTGGTTCAATAGTTAAAGCTCCTTTTTACTTGTGGAGGGTCTTATTTTGTCTACTCCTATCCATTGTCCAAAGACAAATGTTACTAACCATTTCCTCCAACAACTCTTTTGCTTCATCCATCGTCTTCCTCATCAAATATCCTCATGATGCTGCATCAATGGTGCCTTGAGTAGGTGGGTTCACTCCATTATAGAAAGTTTACAAAAGGAACTCCTTAGGTAGGGGTGGGTTCACTCCATTATAGAAAGTTTACAAAAGGAACTCCTTAGGTAGGTTATGGTGAGGGCACCTCCTTTGCAAATCTTTGTAGCTTTCCTAAGCCTCATAAAATGACTCCCCTTACTTTGTTGAAAGTTTGTGATTTCCTTAATTATTTTTGTAGTCTTCTTGAGGGGGAAATATTTATCTAAAAATGCTTGCACTGATTGTTCCCAAGTTGTAACATTTGCGGGACTTATTGAATGATACCATACCTTAGCTCTATCCCTTAGTGTGAAAGGGAAGAGCCTCATCTGAACGACATCTTCCGACTTCCTATGATATTGGAAAGTATTGCATATTTATAAGAAATTGACTATATGAGCATTAAGATCCTCATTAGTCAGCCCGTAAAATTGAAAATTAGTTTGCATCATGTTTAATAAAGTTGGTTTTATTTCAATCGAAGTTGCTTGAATAGGTGGTCTAATGACACCTTGATTAGTCACATTGAACATCGGTCTCATGAAATTCATGAGGGCCCGCAGTTGGTTCCCTTGGTTTCCTCCTTGCTGAAACTCTTGATGAAATTCCTCAGCTATGGTTGCTTCAGTATTCCCTTCTTTTTCACATCTAGCTCTTCGGATTGCTCGCTCTAACCGAGCGATGTCAACTTCTACATTTTTGGCTATCCGACTCTAACTTCTAGTAAATCTTGTGTTCATGCAATTATGGACACAAAAGTGGCAAAAACTCCTTAGATTAAAAGAATTAAACTAATCCTACTAACTTCCTAGCAACGACGCCAAAAACTTGATCTAGTGGCCAAGTTTTACAATGTCTTATCCCTCAATATACAGTAAGTGAACAGGTCGTGAGTGTAGTATATGAGGTGTCGATCCCTCAAGGAGTTGGTGAACCAATCGAATTATAAGTTGTCTAAGGCCTAAAGGATAATTAAAACGAAAAGAAATAATAAACAGAAAAGTAAATAAGCGAATATGGATTAATTAAAAATGAAATTGTAAAATTAACATAAGAAATCAAAATTGAGCACCACCAATGAACAATCAAAAATCACACAAGGAAGATTAGCCGATTATGAGAAGGAGGATTTATATTGTCATCAAATGTTAACATGATCACTTTTGCGTTAATTTGGTATCGATCCTAGTCTTTCGAATAATGGATTACTCTCTCTCAAGTTATAATCGTTAAACCCTAAATCATAAACCTAATTGAATTATGGAATTGACAATCTCTTAATTAACAAAAAGGCCACACATCTAATTAGATCTTAAGTCCTCTAATAGATTATTGGGTCCTCACACGAGATATGTCTTTGTATAAATTACCGATTTGATGATTTGCGTGATCTATTAGATTGTTTAACTCTAATTACCCAATCTAATCATTTTTCTATCATTTCACTCTCTCGATTTGTTACCAAAGCATGCAAATACAACAAATAATGACAATACCCAATGTATTAAAATCAAAAGAAATCACATTAACATTGGTTCAAGGAAAAATCCCTAAGGAATTTAGAGCATCATCATCAAACCCAAATACGTCACTATCAAATCAATCTCATACATTCAAAAGAAAGAATAACAAAGATGAAATGAAAATGTCACTTGAAAGGGGTCAGGATGGACCAGGAAGACAGTAGCAATAGTAGCCCTTCTTTTTCCCTCTTCCTCTGCCCTCTTCTCTCCTCTTCTTCTCCTTCCTTGGATATTTCTCAATGTATCAAAATAAAAGCTCTCTTTTTAGGTCATTTCCTTTAGCTTATGTAGTCTTTTCTAATTAGGGTAAAAACTAAGTTTTACCTGGGCCCAAAAGTTCCAAATAACTCGCGAAAAATTAAGTTTGGGAGGCTAGACCGAGTTGGTTCATGCACAGACCACAATTATAGCTGGCTAACATGATCTCTTTCACAACCATGGATGAAAGGGTCTCTGTCACAATTGTGGCCCTGAGTCCTCCACCGAGCTTCCTCCAAATCTTCTTTGTTCTTCAATATCTGATCTCAAACACTAAAAAACACATCAAGGCACCTCAAAAATACAAAATTAAAGTTCAATAGCATGCTCTAACCCACATAACACTCAAAACATAAATATCTAACCAACTAACACAATTCTAAACCTAAACATGTATGAATCAATTAATTAACAACTAAAAACATATTAAAATGACTATTAAAATATCACGCAACCTATAACTATCAGTCTCATTCTCATAAATACTTTATATTTGTACTCTTTTTTACTAAAAAGGTAGGCCATTTTGAATATATCATAATGCTTATAATGATCTTACTCATTTCTCAACCATTTGAATCAAATTAATTCGCTATTTTAAAATGTTTCATTATACTAAATCATTCATAATCTTCTAGTAATATTTTAAGATATCAAACAATAACTTAATTCTTTGAAATTAACACCTAAGTAAAGAGAGAGTTTTAATTTAAGGTTTATATAACCTTAAGGATCCTCACATAAAATATAAGTTGAGAGGCTTGTATTGTCTTTATTAGTTGATTAAACACACATGATATGATTCATGGGCTATAGTATTAACTCTCTTTCGTTAAAGTTTATACCTTATCTTATAACATCATACAGATGGTAATTCAAGCATACTTATTACCAACTTGGGGCCACTTGTTCACTTTTTCAATTCACCTTTTAGAACTTATATTTAACATATTAAGGCAAATTGGGTGGATATATGAATTCCTTATGTTCTGTCACTACTAATAACACCTGTACCTTTTAATACACTTGATATTAACATTAGTTTTTTTAGCCTTAAGTTTTTGTTTGTCACTTAGATAAAATCACTTATATCTCATCCCTATTCGTACAAAGTAATAAAGGTGATTACCTATATAGGAAGGTATCTTATATCTATTCTACAAATTTCTTTTACTTGGAATCAAATGTTTAGTACCCATTTAAACATTCATTCTAGGATTAAAAACTTAGTTTAAAGTTAAGCATTTCTCTATTTTCACAACCAAATTTTGATAAATAATTTTGAGATCATTTTGTTCATTTTTGCATGGTTTGAATATAATATAGTACTTAATGTAGATTATATTTCATTTTTAGTCCTTATTTAGCTCCTCAATAAAGAAAGAAAAAATAGGGCAAGTTGAAGAAAAATTGGAAAAGTTTTGACTTTATTTTAGAGAAATGGTTTAAAATATGGGTAACCAATACGACACCCGATAGAAGTCTTGTTAGATGTGAAGGAACATGAGTCCAATAGAAGTCATTGTTAGGGACCTATATTAATGTTGATATTTTTGTCAATATAAGTTTTCTGCTAAAGGGAGCAATATAGGACCAACATAGGTGCCTGTTGGAGTCGTATTTGTCCTGTATTTTTAAAATTTTAGTGTTTCAAATATAAAAGAGAGAGAGACAAAGGGGAAAGCAATTAGACAGTAACACATTATTAAATACAAGAATTAGAGCATCTTGAGACAAGAATGAAGCAACTTTAGATAGAAAAGAAGGGATTTCTATAAGGATTTGGTTGATGATTTCAAGATTAGATGATCCACAAAAATCATTTTTTATTCTTTCTTAATTATTTTTTATTTTCTTTATCTTAGTATGAACTAAATTGAGATAGATATAGATAGGATGAAACCTATAACATATTATTTATATTGATTCTTAGATTTAATAAAAGAACAAGTTATCTTATGAATTATTTATGATTACTTCTTATGTTGGACTAGAATTTAATAGCACTTTGATTTAATTTTAGATTTGATACATATGGATTGAGAAATCATATGTATGAATAAGTCGTGGTATGATTAATAATAGTTGAATGGAATCATAGAGATAAGACCACATAAATCTTCTAGGTTAGAATTAAATAATAAATTTCATCAAACAAGTTAATTCCTTTTTAGGAGTTTTTCTTTCAAAAAGATTTCAATAAATTAACTTAAGGATAAGAGTTATACTTCTTAAGGAAAAATATAATTATAAATTTGAAATTTTTACTAGTCCAAAAAATTAAGGTTAATAATTGAATAAAGATAAACTTAAGTATAAAAAGATTATAATAGGACTCTACATATGTATTTTCTTTATAAATTGATTGCTTTATTCTTATTTATTATTTTAGATTAGTCATTCTAAGTTAATGAATTATCTCTTTTAAATTAACCATTCATTTTATTATATTAGATAATCAAAAATATATTTACTAGCACTTGTAGTCTTCATAGAATGATACTTATATTCACTAGCATCCTATAAGAACCATAAGTGCACTTACCTAGTTTAGTATTGTTTAAAAAGAATACATATAATCAAGTTTCCGGTGTTAGGTATTTTTGTTAATGACTAAGAGTAATCTTAGAGAACTACTTGATTCAAATCCAAAAATCTTAGAGAACAACAATGGTAGGATAGGGAGGACAGTATAATCTAGGGGATTATGTTAGACCAACACTTATAGGAATAGAAGCTAACATTACTGAGCTAAAAGCAAAGGCCAATAATTTTGAGATTAAGACTAGTATGATTTAGATGGTTAACAACTTGTATAGTTTGATGGCTCATAAAATGAGGATCCAAATGCAAATTTCACCAACCTTTTGAAGATCTATGATACTTTCAAGATCAATAGAGCTTAAGAGGATACCATTCAACTGAGGTTGTTCCCTTTGACATTGATTATAAAACTAAATTATGGTTAAAATTTTTGCCTCTTAGATCTATTACCACTTAGAATGGTTTTACTAAAATGTTTTTATCTAAGTATTTTCCTTCAGTATGAATAACAAAACTTAGGAATGACATACTTTAACTTCCAATAATTAGAGAATGAAACATTATATGATTCTTAGGAAAAAGGTTATTTAGAAAGTGTCCATAATACACTAGATTTGGGATTATAAATGTAAATGTTTCATAGCGGATTGAGTTATCCATCCAATCAATTGATTGATGTATATTCAGGCGAAACAACTTGTAATCATATGAAAACTTTTAATTAGTATTCTTTTGATAAAATATGAATAGAATCTCTTATTTCACTAATCATGATTGACATTAGCCTTAAATGCCTTTGCATTGAATAATTTAATCTCTTATCTTTCTTCTTTTGTTGGTAGATATCAATGTTAATAATGAGTGACTTTAAGTTGGTAGTTGAGGTGTTATTAAAGCATGCTGCCAATGTGGATGATATGTCCTTGGTATTATCATACCTAATGAACTCCAGTATAATATGATCATCCCTGCTACATAGTAATATATGCGAGCCTGTGATTTCTTCTTTCTTCACAAGTTATATGCCTTAAAGTTGTTTTCTATGTTAGGTTATAGTGCAATCCTTATGAATTTTTATGATTTCATCTGTGATTCAAGAGTCTTTTACACATTAAAAATCCATACTACAAATGTCACAATTATTGCCATTTATTTTTTATATTAATTTTTTACAATATTTTTGAAAGCAATAAGCTTTTCCTTGAAACATATAGTTTTCATAATGACACATATATTATTATCATATTATTGTCAGATGCAATCAATCTGCAATAAATTTTTAAATGAAAACTTTAATTATTTCCTTATTTACTTATGGAATCAAAATGTCACTAGTTTATGATCATCATCCATATAATAATTGATCAACAACTAACCATTTGATGTAGATATATTTTTTGTACAAATATCACAAATTTTATATAAGTCACACATACATAACAATAAAGAATTAAAATAAAATTTCATTTTCTTAAACAAATACTATCTATAAATTAAAAATATAATAAAATAATTAATTTTTTTTGCTAAAAATATCTAATGTTAATTAGCTCTCACAAAAGAAAAATAATGTACTAAACATCAAAGCACACATCCTAAGTACTATAAGATGCTAACATCGTAATAACATCCAATAGTAAACCATATGAAACATGTTCTTAAATATTTTCCTCCTTATATACTCCACCAAGAAAAGTCTCACTACTATAAAAGTTGGTTCTTGATAATGAGTATTTCATATTCTCATCAATCATTATAAGAAAATCATGAATTAGTAACGGAAATTTTCCGACGGACAAAAAACTATAGCTATTTACCGACGGAAAACAACAATCCGTCGATAAATACGTTGTACTGTTTATATATAGCGACGGAAATATATTACCGTCGGTAATACTGGAGGAAATGAATTTCGCACAAAATCTCCGACGACATATAGCAACGACACAACCTTTATCGTCGGCAAAAATTACGGGAATGCTTCCCGCAATTTAATTGCTTCGGACGTGTACTGACGGAACATATTTCGTCAGTAAGTTATGCTCAGTGTCTGCTATTCACCGACGGAATATCATTCGTCGGTAAACTTAATTTTAAGTTTATCGATGACGTAACCATGACCGTCGGTAATAATTACGAGAATGCTTCCCACAATTAACTAGCTTCGGACATTTACCGACAGAATAGGTACCGTCGGTAAATGTGGTTCAGCTTCTGTTATATACCGACGTAATGTGTTCCGTCGGTATACATTAACTTAACTTTACTAACGAAAATTTGTTTCCGTCGCAAAATGTAACAGCAACAAGATGCGGTGAAATAATTAGGAAATTTAAATACCGACGGAATGTATATTCTGTCAGTAAATGTCGACTAGTTAATAAATAAAACAACGGTTCATCGTCTTTAACACGAACCAGACCTCCCCCCTCCCATTTCTTCTTCTTCTCTCCTCCCATCGCGCCGTCTGAATCGGACCCCCTTTCTTGTGTTTTTTGGCCGTTTTCTGGCTCATCGTGCGTCGTTTAAGATAAGCTCTCTAATGGGTGTATTATTTCTCCAAAAAATGCATATTTTTAGTGTTAACCGTGGGTATTTGGGTGATGAAATTTTGCTTAATTATTGTTGTTGTTTGCAGTTTTTTTGTGTCATTGTTAGTTGATTTGTTATTTATATGTGTTATTGTTGGTAAATAATGGAAAAATGCAATTGATTTGTGATTAGATTGAGATTATAATTATTGCCTATGAGGTGTTTGATAAAATGTCCTTTATAATGTTTGGAATGTTTCTTTGTAATTGTTGTATGAATTTGAGAATTTGAATGCTTAATTTCGATAAAATTCTTAATTTGAAGTGTGAATTTTTCGAATTTGCCATTTAAGTGTAAATTTGATAATAGATCGAGTTGATTTAACTCACTAATAGATTTTTCGGGTTGCTTTAATTCTCTAAGTCTTAATGTATTATTGTTATTAACCTTTTACTTGTTATTAATTTTATTAATATTAAATTTATTGTATTTATCAATATTGTCATTAATTATTAATAATAATTATTATTAATAAGTATTAATATTATTAGTTTGATTAATCTTATGAAATTGATAAATATTATTAGTTTAATATTAATGATCTAC
>JANQAP020666912.1:0-13395 GCA_026874005.2 Erythroxylum coriaceum | reverse complement strand
ACGTTCTTTTATTTCTAACATTATTATTATTTGATTGTCATCAAAATTAGTCATCGTAAAGTCCTCTTGACTTAACAAGAAGGAGTTAGAAGCAACCAGGTTATGACATATGTGCTTGGGGCACGCAGGTGAAAAGTCCTTGAATCTTTTAGTAAATCAAGGATTGCTGAAAGGGGTGAAGACTTGCAAATTAGATTTTTGTGAGCATTGTGTTAAAGGGAAGAAGATAAGGGTAAATTTTGGAACAACAATCCATGATACCCAATGTATTTTGGACTATGTTCACTCTAATGTATAGAGACCTTCCAAAATACCTTTTTTGGGAGGAAAACACTATTATATGACCTTTGTTGATAATTTTTCCTGCAGAGTATAGGTGTATACTATGAAGACTAAGGATGAAGTGTTGAGAGTTTTTCTAAAATAGAAGAAGGTGGTGGAAACTCAAACTAGAAAAAGGATCAAACGTCTCTGTACAAATAATGGTGGGGAGTACAGGAGTGATCTATTTTTAAAAGTCCGCGAAGATGAAGGCATTGTCAGACACTTCACAATTAGGGGTACACCATAACAAAATGGGGTGGCAGAATATACGAACCAAATCGAATAGAACATTGCTAAAGAACGTTTGGTGTATATTGTCCAATGCTGGTTGGGCAGAGAATTTTGGGCTAAAGTTGTTACATATTCTTGTCATCTCTTCAACCACCTACCATCTAGTGCTATTGGTGGTAAAACGCCATTGGAGAAATGGTTTGGAAAACCTGTTAGAGATTATGATTCCTTACATGTGTTTAGTTACACTGCATACTATTATGTTAAGGAGTCAAAGTTAGATCCACGTGCAAAGAAAGCAATTTTCATAGGGATCACCTTTAGTGTGCAAGGATATTATCTTTGGTGCCCAAAGTCAAAGAAAATAATTTTTAGCAGGGATGTTACCTTTGATGAATCTACCATATTAAGAAAGGTGATAACTGAAATATTAAGAAGACATATTGTACTCTAAAACAGGTGGAGTTTGAAAGAAAAATTATTACCCTAGCAAATGATGAAGCAGATACAGAAACTCCTATAGTAGAAGAGGAGTCAGATGAAGAAGAGGTTCCAACCTAAGAACCTCCACAGCAACAATTACCAATTGCATTGAGAAAGTCAAATAGAAACACTCAAGTACCTGCTCGTTCTGTTAATATGATGGCTGATGCATCTACAATTAAAATTGATGACATTTTTACCACTTATAAGGAATTAGTCCGAAGTTTAGAAAAAGATAAGTGGAGGATAACCAAAAATGAAGAAATACAATCCCTTTATAAGAATCAGACGTGGAAGCTAGCTAATCTCTTAAAGGGAAAGAAGGCAATTAGATGCAAATGGGTATATGCAAAGAAAGATTGGTTTCCTAAAAAGAATGATGTTCGCTACAAAATAAGACTGGTGGTCAAAGGCTACACTCAGGCGGAGGGAATTGATTATAATTAAGTTTTCTCTCCAGTTGTAAAACATTCCTCCATTTAAATTTTGTTGACTTTGATAGAACAGTTTGATATGGAACTAGTTCAATTAGATGTAAAAACTGCATTTTTATATGGAGACTTGGAGGAGTATATCTATATGACCCAACTCGAAGGTTTTAAGGTTGCTAGAAAAGAGAATATGATGCGCAAGCTTGAAAAATCATTGTAAGGATTGAAGCAATCTCTGAGGCAGTGGTATAAGCAATTTGACAAGTTTATGATAGGGCAGAAGTACATAAGAAGAAAATACGATCACTGTGTGTATTCGTATTTTCGCAAGTTATAAGATGGATACTATATCTATCTTCTCCCGTATGTTGATGATATATTGATAGCTTCAATGAATCTAAGAGAAATTGAGAGATTGAAGAGTCAGTTAAATCAGGAGTTTAAAATGAAAGATCTAGGTGAAGCTAAGAAGATTCTCGACATGGAAATAAGCAGAGATAGGGAATCAAGGAGACTTTGTTTGACTCAGAAATGTTATCTGAGAAAGGTACTAAAATGTTTTGACTTGAATGAAAAGTCAATGCCTATTAGTACTCTACTCGCTCCTCATTTCAAGCTCAATGCATCTTTTTCTCCAAAGAATGATGTAGGATGGGAATACATGTCAAAAGTACTGCATGCAAATGTTGTTGGTAGCTTAATGTATGTTATGGTGTGTAGAAAGCCTGACATGTCACAGGCAGTTAGGGTTGTGAGCAGGTATATGCATGATCTTGGAAAGAAACATTGGCAAGATGTGAAATGGATTCTACAGTACATTTGAACGCAGTATATGTTGGTTTGGTATTTCAGAGGGATAAGCAAGACGGTCAATGTATAGTTAGATATTATGATTCTAACTATGCTGGTGATTTGGGCAGGCTTTGATCAACTACTGGCTATGTGTTTACTCTTGCGAAGGAACTAGTCAGTTGGAGGTCTACCTTATAGTCAACAGTCGCTTTGTTAACTATGGAGGCAGAGTATATGGCAGCTATAGAGGTTGTGAAAGAGGTAATTTAGCTTCAAGGATCGCTTGGTGAATTAGGGGTTCGACAGAAGTACATCAAAGTGCATTGTGATAGTCAGAGTGCTATCCTTTTAACAAAGAACCAGGTTTATCATGCAAGGACAAAGCACATCGATATCTGTTATCACTTTGTACGAGAGGTTCTTGAAGAAGGCAGAGTGGCAATTCAGAAGATTAAAACCACTGAAAATCCTACTGATATGTTGACAAAAGTGGTGATTGCAATCAAGTTCCAACATTTTTTAGACTTGATCAATATTGTTAAAAATTGAAGATGGGCGCTTTGAAGTGCATTTAAAGACACTACTAAAGATGAGTTTTGTGAGAGATTTAAAAATGTGGAATTTTCCAAGGTGGAGATTTGTTGAATTGTCAACAATTGTGGCTTATCCCACATAGGGAAAATATGGATCTGTGGGAGGTTGCTTCCCTTATAAAATAAACCCTCCTCCTTTAGTTTTAATTATTTCAAAAGTGCCTATCTTTTCTTAAAGCAAGATTCTCTCTCTTTGTAATATTTTCACTTGTATTATTTCCTTGAAATAGTGAAATATCAATGTTCGAGGACATAGGCATAATTGGTCAAACTTCGTTAAATTCCAGTGTTCTTTATTTTTCTATTTAATAGCTATTATCGAGTATAATTATAGTGAATTATTATGCTATTAAATTACATGTCTAGGAAAATTCTGTCTAAGGAGATTGAGATAAAAAAAGATTAACTCTCAGATAAATATAACATTAAGAATAATATAAAGTAAAAAATTGCATTTATGATAAGTAAAGTTAAGTTCAAATGTTATCTTTAAATATTTAAAAAGTTATTCTAATAATTTTCACATGTATGCACTAAAAATCATATATATTATTAATATGAAATATACAAATTTTAAAAATATTTATTAAAATATTTGAATTATGTTAAACTAATATATTTAGTTGTATCATCTATAATCATTTCGTATAAGTCTAATTGCATAAAAAATTTATTTAATGCATTCTTATTTATATCTTTACTATTTATTAAATAAATTGTAGACAATTTTATCATATTTCTTTTTATGTATAGAGAATTATTATTTTATATAAGAGAAATTTTAAAAATTTAAAATTTAGTCTTAGACCTTTTTTTTAAATTACAATTTGACCAATATTTGACAAGTATTTGATCGATATATTGGTTACTGGTTGATATTAGTCGATGCTAACCAAAAGAGTTAGTACCAAAGTTCAATATGAAACTTTCTTATTTTGAACTAATTTTTTGCCAGTATGGCCGATACCAAACAAGTATCTGAACTACTAAATTGAATTCATTATTTTTTTATTCAGTAAATTATTTATTTGTAATACATACAGTTATAAAATATTATATACACTAAATGATTTACTTAATAGACACTGTTGAACAAGTTTTAATATATTTTGAAACCCTTAATATACTACAAGTGCATAAGTCATGGGTGTAGTATGTAAGGTGTCGATCATTCGAGGAGTTGTCAAACTAATCTAATTCTAAGTTATCAAAGGCCTAAAGAATTATTAAAATGAAAATAAAAACTATACAAAAAAGTAAACACGTGAAGATGACTGATTGGAATTAAAATATAAAATTAACACACAAAGAATCAAATTGAACACCACCAAATTAACAATGGAAATCACACAAAGAAGATTAACCGATTATGAGAAGGAGGATTTATCCTATAATTAAATGCTAACATGATTACTTTTGAGTTAATATGGTATCAATACTAGACTTTTGAATGGTGGATTACTCTTTCTCGAGTTATAATCATTAAACCCTAAATCATAACCCTAATTGAATTATGGAATTTGCAATATCTCAATTAACAAAAAATTCGCAAATCCAATCAAATCTTAGGCCCTCTAATAGACTACCGAGTCCTCACACGAGATCTCTCTTCTTCTAAATTCTTGACTTGATTATTTACATGATCTATTAGATTGTTTAACTCTCATTACCCAATCTAATCGTTTTGCTATTGGTTCACTCTCTCGATTTGTTACCGAAGCATGCAAATACAATAAATAATCACAACACCTAATGTATTAACATCAAAACAAATCACATTAACATTGATTCAAGAATAAATCCCTAAAGAAGTTTAGAACAACATCATCAAACCTAAATCCATCATTATCAAATCCATCTTATACATGCAAAAGAAAGAGCAATAAAGATGAAATGAAATGTCACTTGGAAGGGTCAGAATAGATTGGGAAGATAGTAGCACTACAACCTTTCTTCTCTTTCTTCCTTTCTCCTCCTTCTCTCTTCTTCTTCCTCTCTCCTTGGATCTTTCTCAAAGTGGAGGAGAATGGAGCTCTCTTCCTAAGGTTCTTTCTTTTCTTTATATATTTTTTCCATTTAGGTCAGGGTTTAACCGGGCCCAAAATTTTGAAATATCCCTCAAAAAGTCGTGTTTTAGAAGCCAATCTGTGTTTGTTATCGCACTGGCTACAATCGTGGCCTATAGTGCCACTATCATAGCGCTCAATTTTTGCTCTGTGTCAAGATCGTGGCATATGGGGCCATGGTTGTGGCAGACCACCGAGCTTCTGTCACGAACGTGGCTTAAAGGCCACAACCGTGGCCTTGGGCCTTGCTCTGGGTTTCCTTCGATTTCTCTCTGTTCTTTGATATTTGATTTGAAACACTTACAAATACATCAAGGCACCTCAAATATACAAAATTTAAGCTCAATAGCATGCTCTAACCCATAAAACACTCAAAACACAAATATCTAACTAAATAACATAATCCTAACCTAAACATGCATTAATCATGCAATTTAACCACCAAACACATACTAAACTACCCACTAAAATATTATGCAACCTACAACTATCAACATCCACACACTTAAGCTTTTGCTCATCCTCAAGGAAAAAAAAAAGAAGAAGCAAAACATAAAACATAAAACACACCTAACAACAAAACACATATATGCAATAATGGTACAATGGTGTTGAACTTATGAAATAAATTTAACTATAAACCCGATCCTTCAGGTTGTTCTAACTTATTAACTTGTGAAATTTGTGTCTAAGTACTTTGGACTAAATATACATACTAATTAGGACTTAATGTCACATTCATTCACTCCTATCACTTACACACACTCATTAATAATTTGTTAGTCAATCAAAATTGTAACTATCTTTAAGTGGCTTTTCATAAGAAATCATTATATTCACAAGATCAGTAGGATTTATTAAACAACACACTATTTTATTAATTTTATTAACATGAACCTAGCCTTTTGATGCGAAGGTAAACATTTGTGATGAATGTGCCTCGGTTACTTAACTAGGTCATGTTTTTATTAAGCGGTTTGGTTGGAATGTCATTATAGCCTTTTGACGCGAAGGCAAACATTTGTGATGAATGTCCCTCAATTACTCAGCTATATCACATTCTCAACTAGCTACTAGATCTATTCATAACCCGATTTGTTTCAAAAAAGGCCAGCGGAATAGTTATTTATTTAGGATTTACACAACATCATGTTTTTTCTTCCCTACCTCATTTATTAAGCTAATCATTCTTACGAAAAGATACTAACGATGCTACTTATTTGATTGGCCTAAAATTATAAATGAATTTAGTAAATTCTTAAAGTGAATGAACTAGCATCGTATCCTAATTAATATGCATATTTAACCGAAGCAACCTAGAACACTAATTTCTTAAGCTAATAAAGTTAGTAACCTAAAAGACTATGTTCAAAGCTAAATCGATTCCGTTAAGTCCTCGCCATCAACACATTCACTCAAATCACATCAATGTAATCCTAAACAAAACTAATATACAACTTACAAGATTCACATTCAAATAACAACATATAATGCACATACACACAACCCTCCCCATACTTAGACAACACATTGTCCTCAATGTGAGAAAAACAAACCAACAATACATAAGGTGGGAATAAAAATTAAAGAAACAAGAGAAACGCGAGAACAATTGAAAATAACAATAAAAATAAAAGACAAAGGTTAGAGTGATGGTGTCGAAGGTAGTAGTGTAACCTAAATCCACTTGACACCGAGATTGCTTTCCTTTCTCATAATTGATTCAAGAGAGTAAGGAAGTTAGTAATCCAACTCATTCCAAATCATTAAGACTTATTTATAGAATTTAAAATAGATCTAACTACACAACAATTTTATTCTAACTACTGAACGTGCTAAGTTATGGTCATTAGCTTGACCTTGTATCCTTTAACTCAGTCGGGATCAATTATGAGTGGCTTGCTTCCATGTTGCCTAATTTTAGCTGTGTAGCTTGTAAATAAGCTACAAATTGTAAGATAATTAGAGGACAATATTGATAAAATTAAGGAAACCAATTAAGTTCAATGATGTCCTTTTTACTAACAAACTGGCAATAAAATAGGGAATAATGAAACTCCCTAAATCTTCTATTGAATCTAGCTGTTTGTCCTATAAGAGGGTGATCTATTCTTGTTCTTCCTCAATCACCCTCGTCTCCTCTTCTTCTTTCACTCCATGAACAGAGACTTCCTTATATTCTTCAAGCTCTATGTCCATTGTCTTCTATTCTTCTTCTTCTTCTTGCTCCTTTAAAGATTTGACCACATCAATTTTCCTGAATGAGTCATACTCCTTCTTCTTCTCTTAGTCTTCTACAAGGTGGGATTCAACTTGTTTTTCCATTAGTGCTTCTTTCTCTTTCCCACTCCTAAGTGTGATAAACTTACATTACTCTCTTGGATGTACTTCCATATTGCTCAGAAAGTTTTCCACAGTTCTCTTACAAAATTTACGGGAAATATGTCTCATTTGAATCTCTAGGTTATGAATAAAAGAGGCACGGTCTCTATTACTGGCTTAAACTTCTCTTCCAGTCTCTTCGGGGCCTTTACCATGTTCACAAGCTTATCCATGATCTTGTCTAATTTAGAATCCCATAAACTGAACTCATCTTGTTAAAATCCTAATAGGTCTTGGTCTCCCACGTGAGTCCTTATATTGTTAGACCAACAGAAATCTAGGTAGTTTTGCCAACTTGGATTGTATGTGTCAAATAAGGATGATGACTTTCCTGACCAAATTGTGTCTCATTAAAGTCTGAAAAGGTCCTTTGCACTCTATAATGTGTTTCCTCCATCATTGTGCTTTCTATCTCTTCTTAACATTTAACTTTTGTCGATTCCTCATTGTTGCCTTGTGATGTCCAAATTGATCTGTCTTCTACTTTGCGACCAAACTTCCTACTCTTCTTTCTTTCCCTTTTTTTGTTTTTAAATAATTTCTTGTGATTGGATAACACAATCACAAGAGTTGGTGAAAATTCCTTAGACTAAAAGAATTAAACTAATCCTACTAACTCCCTAGCAATGGCACCAAAAATTTGTTGAGCAAGTTTTAATATATTTAAAACCCTCAATTTACTACAAACGTATAGGTTGTGGGTGTAGTATGTGAGGTGTCGATCCCTTAAGGAGTTGTCGAACTAATCTAATTCTAAGTTATCTAAGGCCTCAAGAATTATTAAAATGAAAATAAAAACTGCACAGAAAAGTAAACACGTGAAGATGATTGATTAGAATTAAAATGTATAGTTAACACACAAAGAATCAAATTGAACACCACTAAATTAACAATGAAAATCACACAAGGAAGATTAGCCGATTATGAGAAGGAGGATTTGTCCTATCATCAAATGCTAACATGATTACTTTTGAGTTAATACGATATTGGTCCTAAACTTTCAAAGGTGGATTACTCCCTATCAAGTTATAATCATTAAACCCTAAATCATAATCCCTAATTGAATTATGGAATTTGTAATCTCTCAATTAACAAAAAACCCACCAATCCAATCAGATCTTAAGCCCTCTAATAGACTACCAAGTCCTTACATGAGATCTCTCTTCGTCTAAATTCTTGATTTGATTATTTACATGATCTATTGGATTGTTTAACTCTCATTACCTAATTTAATCGTTTTGTTATCAGGTTAATCTCTTGATTTATTATAAAAGCATGAAAATATACCAAATAATCACAACACCCAATGTATTAACATGAAAAGAAATCACATTAACATTGATTCAAGAACAAATCCCTAAAGAAGTTTAGAACATCATCATCGAACCCAAATCCATCAATATTAAATCCATCACTATTAAATCCATCTTACACATTCAAAAGAAAGAACAATAAAGATGAAATGAAATTTCACTTGGAAGGGTCAGAATAAATCAAGAAGATTGCAGCACTACAACCCTTCTTCTCCTTCTTCCTTTCTTCTCCTTCTCTCTTCTTCTTCCTCTCTCCTTGGATCTTTCTCAAAGTGGCAGAGAATGGATCTCTCTTCTTAGGTTCTTTCTTTTCTTTATATATCTTTTCCATTTAGGAAAAATATTAGGGTTTACTGGGGCCCAAAAGTCTAAAATATCCCTTAAAAAGTCACATTTTAGAAGCCAGTTCGTATCTATTATCGTGCATGGCACTTAATTTTTGGTCTTTGTCACGATCTTGGTAGACCACCAAGCTTCTGTCACAATTGTGGGCCTGGGCCTTGCTTCGGATTAGGAATGTCAATTTTAGCCCGGCCCAGCCCGTAGTCAACGGGTTTGGCCTGATCAAATCGGCCCACGAGCCGAGCCACGGGCCAGGGGAATTTGGCCTTTGAATGGACAAACCGGACCGGGCCACGGGTTATCCCCCGGGGCCCGCAAAAGTGGGTGGACAGGCTAGACAGCGGGTCGATCCGATCCCATGTAAAACGACGTCGTTTTATTAATTAAAAAATGACGTCATTTTGTTAAGGTTAGAGTTATTTCTTCCAAAGATAAACGACGTCGTTTTGCGTTAAGCGTAAAAGACGTCGTTTTATCTTTGGAAGTAAGTAAAAATTAAGAGACAAAACGACATCGATTTCTCAGAGACAAAACGATGTCGTTTTCTTGTAATGAAAAAATGACGTCGTTTTGTCTCTAAAGAAACAAAAGCACGTCTCCCTCCTTCGTCACTCGTCAGTCTCAGTCGTTACTCGTCTCCCACTCTTCTCTCCCACAGGCCACAGTTCAATCCCATTCACAGTCACCCTGACCCTGACCTTGACGCTATTCTGCCTCCTGTTGCACCATCGCAAGTCACTGACATCGTTGTTCTTCTTCTTCGTTGCAACTCGCAACATCAGAGACTCGCATTTCCTGTGTTTTTCAGCGAAGGTGATTGTCCTGGAATCTTATCTCTTATTGGTCTTGTGGTATACATTTAATAGTTGAATGGATTGAGGATTGATGTTTCTGGATTGATACAACTATGTGAGTAATTGCTCACCTGTCATGTCTACTGTCTTGATGTTTCTAGATTTAATAGTTGAATGGATTGAGAATTGATGTTTTTGGATTTATTTATACGTGTCTACTGTCTTGGAATCATTATAAATGAATTGCTAATTGTTGAATGGATTAAGGATTGATGTTTCTGGATTTATTTGTGCATGTCTACTATCTTGGAATCATTGTGAATGAATTGTTGATTGTTGTGGTAGTTTGTGTAAGCTTCCCGTATGTCCGTTGAGATTGTGAATGAATTGCTGATTGTTTTTGCTAAGAATATTTCTAGGTTGAGCACAACATTTCTGGAACACCTTTATATCTGTGGGTCATCAATCATGATCTTAACCAATAACATTTCTACTATACCTCAGTACTACATATATGATATATTCTTAGACTAATGATCCGTATTTGCCTCAATTACATCATACAGAGCAAGAGCAAATGAAAATAACCACACATCTTCTCTAAATTTGTTTATGGCAAGATTAAGTAAAGCTTTTCTTAAGATGAGAGCTAAATGAACAGAGTGCCTTAGACTATGTCAAGCATATTGCATGTAAAAGTAACACAACAATTTCATACCACATTAAGCAGAAACAAACTTTTTTAAGTAAATATAATCTTATAAAAATATAAAGCAGAAATTTATAAGTTAGGATGTCTAACTTTCATGGATAGTTAATCTAACAATGAAGTAACTTAAAGAGGAGTTTAAATCAGTATCCTAAACTAACTAGATTAAGTTTCTACATATAAAAGTAAACAATAGCAGCACCTTAACATTGAATCCAAGACTATCCAGATCCTCAATTGGTGTTTTCACATATGCTCCAACCTAGAAGTTATTCTCAATCATCAATCATCATATTTCAATTCCCCAAGTTTTCCCTCATCCTCCTCCATATTAAAATACTATTGTTATGCCATACTTGATCTTTTAAATGCTTTGACATTTGAGAAAATTTGAATTAAGTCTAGATGAAGAAAATAAAGCAAAGTAAGAAATTGAACATTTGACCAAAATAGTGTGGTGAAGATTTAGGACTAAAAACATATATTAAAAAAACAGTATCGATGGTGACTTTTAAAGCATTAAAATTAGTAAGTAAAGCTGATTGAAGCTGTTAAGTTTCATTAGGAGACTACTTCTTGAACTTCTTTGATTTAATATGTTTTTTTGTTACTTTTGATTGTGATGAAAGATTATGAAAAGATTTTTCCCCTTCTTCTAGTTAAAAGAATAATTTAGTGGAATATTAAATGAGTTTTGAGGAGTATACATAGGCCCAATTTTTTTTGCCGAACTAATATAAAATTAATTTGTAATCTCTTTAAATTATTTGTATTTGTATGATTGCATTTTAACTACATTTTCATCTCATACATTTTTATATAGTAAAAAATTTTTAAATTCACTGATTCTTGAGTCACCCTCCTTTTAAGCATCATTATGAATCAATGATTGATATTATAATGGGTCTCTTATATTGAACTTCCAAACATAATTTTTAAGCAAAAAACCATTATAACATAAGTAGGTGTATCCACAGCTTCTTCTAGTTAAAATTGTCAAAACATTATAGATCTCCTTTCTTTGATGGAAATGGTTATTTATATTGAAAACCAAGAATCAAATTGTTTAATGGCTAAATCATTGACTTCCAAAAGATTGCCTCTAATGGTAGGAAATTTCCTAAATAAAAGGAAGAATAGGATCCCATGAAAAGAATATCCTTTCCTTGAACAAAAACACTATTCATATTCTATTTTGTGCATTAAGAAGGAATAAATACAGTAAGGTGTATTCATATTGTACAAATCATGAAATTTGACTTAGATTAAAAGTTACACATGAGGGTTTAACTAAGTCAAGAAATGTAAAATGAGCATGTTTACACATCAATATAAATTATTTCAAATGAAGTATGATAAAATTATATCAAACATGAATTCTTTATTCATTGATATTATAAATACCTTTAAAGGTCTTGGCAAATATTATTGATAAGTGCTAATTAGACTATATTCTTAAAACAAAATTTTGAATGTTTTACTTATATTTTGATAGCTTTTTATAAGATTTGGTACTTAATGTAGCTTATATTTTATTTTAAATCTAGTGGTTTCATGGTTGGTTTGTCAAATGGATGAACATATTCCTTCAGTTGAGAGTTCTAATCCAGTACTAGAGGTAAAAGTGGAAACTTCTATTCCGACACTAAGTGACGATAGAAGCTCAATTAAAAGTTAAGTTAGTCAACATAAAAGTGATGTTTGGAATCACTTTAAGAAGACTACGTCGATCGACGGAATTGAAAAAGTATAATGCACGTATTGTCATAAGTTATACTCAACTGGTTTGAAAGGTAGAACGTCTCATTTAAAGAGACATATGGAATCATGTACTAGAAGGAAGATGGTTTTAGGAGGTAAAACATTTTTTATCCCTAACCTTATGAAAGGAAAGAATGAAATAACTGTAACAACTTTTGACAATAATAGATCAAGAATTTTGATGGCTAATATAGTTGTTGGAGATGAACAACCATTGGCTATGATTGAAAGTAAGAGATTCAGGATATTTCTCAATTCACTCCAACTGAATTTTAAGGTTCCAAGTCAGAATACATTGAGAAGTGATATTTTGGAAATTTATGAGGAGAAGAAGAGAGAAACATTAAGAGTATTGTCGAATGTTCAAGGACGAATTGCCATAACAACGGACATGTGGACAGCCGATAACTAATAGAAGAGTTACATGGCGGTGACGGTACATTATATTGATAATGATTGGAAGTTATACAATAGACTTTTGAGGTAATTTATATTCTTTAATATTATTATCATTTACTTTTTTCATTATTTTATGAATTTATGATTTATATTGTTATGCTTTTTTATGATAGGTTCATTTATGTGCCGACACCGCACACAAGTGAAAAATTAGCAAATGTGTTGAAAGATTATTTGATGAGTGTGAACATCGACAACAAAGTTTCCTCTATCATAGTCAATAATTATAGCACAAATGATACTATGATTGAGAAGTTGAAGGGTAAGATGTGAGTTGGGAGCTTATTGGCTGGAGGTAAGTTATTTCATATGTGTTGTTTTGCGTATATTCTTAACTTGATTGTGAAGGTTGGGTTGGAGATGATAAAAGAAGCAATAGAGTGTATTCGGAGTAAAGTTTTCTATTGGAGTGCAACTCTTGAAAGAGTTGAAATTTTTGAAGATGTTGCATAGATTTTATGCATTCCCTGCACAAAGAAGTTGGTTTTATCAATTATCTCTTATAATAAGTAATAAATAATTTAAGTAAATTAAAAATTTGTAATTAATGTAATTCATAATTTTAGCTATAACTATTAACTTATTAACTTTTCATATAAATTTTTAATTAATTGAATTAAATGTCCTAATTGATCATACCATTAGATACATCTCAATAACTTTATTATATCATAATTAATTAATTATATGTTGTTATAATTTAAAGTTGTCACAT
>JANQAP020666837.1:0-13395 GCA_026874005.2 Erythroxylum coriaceum | reverse complement strand
AAAAACATCCATCAAACATATCATACATTATTGTTCATCAATAATATAAAAACAGGACATAAACACATTCATTTCTTTATCAATATGATAGCACTCTTATAGCACTCTTCCAACTCCATTAACATGATCTTTCTAACTCTAAACTACATCATATATGCTTCTATTTAAACAACCCTTAGTTATTAATGTATTACTTGCTTGTTTATCTCTAAGCTTCTTCAAAGCATCACTTAACCCTAACTCTTCCAACTCACATAATCATCATCTTTGAAGGAGAAATAGGTTGTGTTCTTCAACAACTAGATGAAGGAACCGAACTATCTTAGATTTCTAGTGTTGAATGATAGCAAACTCAAGTTGTTAAGGGTGGGTTGTGAAGATCGTGAGTGCAGAGAAGAAGAAAGATGAGAACTTTTAGTAAAATGAAAGATAATAAGAATGATCTTTCAAGAGATTAACATAGTGGGTTAAAAGCATGGAGATTAAAATGCTTGGTAAGTGTCATAGTGATCTTTTGTGTTGCTCAATTTCAATTCTTATTTTGTATTAATTTCTTGAGTTGAATTCATATAATCAAATTCCCATGTTTATATCCTTGTTTCATTTTTAATTTCACTTTATTATTTCTTTCAGACCTAGACACCCTAGAATTAGATTAGCTTGCCCTCGTCATAGGATCGACGCTTCAAATACTATGAACTCGTGAACTTACAGTATTTGAAGGGTATAATTATAAAGCTGGACAAACACGATCAAGTTTTTGGCACCATTCCTAAGGAGGTATAGGATTAGTTTAGTTCTTTATTTTGTCTAAGGCATTTTCAGTTATTTTAGTTTAAGGCTTTTACCCTTCTTATGTCTGTGCATTTGCATGAATACAAGATCCATAAGAAGCACAAATTGGATAATTAATGATTTGACACTTGACATCACTCAGTTGGAACGAGCTATACGAAGTGCCAAATGCCAAGAAAAAGTAACCGAGGAACCAATGACGGATGAATATAACCAAGAGTTCAATCAAGGAGTGAACCAAGGGTGTCAATTGAGAACTCTCAAGGATTTTCTGAGGTTGGGCTTCAATGTAGCAAGTCAAGGTATAACTAGGCCACCAATTCAAGTTACTTTCTTTAAAATTAAACCAGCCATTTTGAACATGCTACAGATGAATGTGTAATTTTATGGATTAAAAAATGAAGGCCCCAATGTACATATCATGAACTTCCTCAAAATATGTGACACCTGCTGATATCATCAGATGTCAAAAGATGCAGTGAGAATAAGACTCTTACCTTTTACTTTAAGGGATAGAGCGAAGGATTAGTACCACTTCCTCAGCCCATCCAACGTCACCATATGGGACTAATTAGTACATGCCTTTCTAGATAAATACTTCCCCTTCACTAAGACTATAAAGATCATTAAGGAGATCAATAACTTTCAGTAAGATGATGAGGAGTCAATTTACGAAGCATAAGAAAGATATAAAGACTCATAAAGGAAATGCCCATTATTATAACCTACCTAAGGAATTCCTTTTGCAAATGTTCTATAATAGAGTAACCCTACCTACGAGACGTACAGTTGATCCAGCCTTAGGAGGATCGCTAATGAGAAAAACTGTGGATGAAGTAGAAGCGTTTTTGGAAGAAATGGCTAGTAACAACTATTTATCGACAAATGAAAGATGTAGAAAACCTATAATCGTCAGTGAACAAAAGGGAGCTATAGATTTCGATCAAATGATAGAAATGTAAATGAAAATTGACAGTTTGACACGACATCTAAATAACATGAAAACATCATCTTCCATTCTTGTAAAAGCTGTTCAACAAAGATGTGAGTTATGCAGACAAGATAATCATAATACTATCGATTGTTTCCTAATACAAGAAGTTGAAGTGGAGCAAGTGAAGTATATGGTAACACAATTTGGTAGAGGAGGATGGAAAAATCCCTATTCAAACAAATATAATCCTGGGTAGAGGAATCACCCCAAATTTTCATAGTCAAACAATGGTAAAGGCCAGTTTAAATAGCAAAGGCCACTTGGTTTCTAATAGGGGAAACCAAACTCTATAGACACCAAACTAGATAAAATCTTAAACAAAATTGGAGGAATTGAGGAGGCCTATAAGAGGCTTTTAAAGCAAATTCAAGCAAGTGACAAAGAACTATGCTTCCTCAATTCATAATTTGGAATTCCAAGTAGGTCAACTGGTAAAAAAATTATCGACCAGAAATGTTGAAACACTCCCAAGTAACATGGAGTTTAACTCGAAGGAATGAATCATGGTCATTAATCAGGCCACCGAGAAAGAACCAAGCCAATCTAAAGATAATAAAGGAAAGGACAAGCAAAGGGCTGATTAGAATTTTCTTCAAAGTGAACATGAATTACAAACAATCAAGGAGCATCAACCTAAAAACCTTACCCCATTTTAGAAGAACTAAATCGAAATCCATTCAAGAACAAAGTGAAGGTAGAAATGCAAAAGAATAAGGAAGTCTCTCTACTAGCAAAGTATAATTTGCCTTAGATAAAAAACTACCAACCCCCAATTCTATTTCTGATCAGAGCAATTGGAAAATCTAAGGAAGTTAAGTTGAATGAAGTTGTAGGCATGATCAAGCAATTGGAAGTACGTCTCACACTGATGGAATTGATAAGAGGGAAAGTGGAAAAAGATATGGAGGAGGAAAGGAAATTGACTCTCTCTCTAAATAAGGAGGACCTAGGAGATTTTTATATCCCTTGCATGATTGAAGGTGTCAAAATAGAGAGGGCATTTGCTGATCTAGGAACTAGCATAAAAATGATGCCATATGCCTTATATCAGAAGTCAAGTATAGAATAAATCACACTCACGAAGATGTTAGTGAAGATAATAGTTAGATCAATTCATCATCTGAAAGGTATAATCAAAGATGTGCAAGTTTAAGTTGACAAATTTACCTTTCCTGTGGACTTCTTCATATTGGACATAGAAGAAGACATGGAAACCCCAATTATTCTTGGTCAACCATTTTTTGCCACAGGCTAATCACTTATCAACGTAGATGGGGGAGAACTGATCTTAAGGGTAAGGGATGAGCAAGTGTTTTTTAAAGTATCCAAGACTGAGAAAAGTGTTATCCAACCGATAGCCACTATGAATGAGACTATTGTTGGCATAGAAATAGAGAAGTGTGTTAATCAAAAGAGTTCATTTAAAGAGAATGAATCTCGAAAGAGAAGGTAGAGGAAAAATTAGAAGGAGGGTGATACCATGCTCAATTTTGCAGCACAACTACATTTTATGATATTGACAACTGAGCCATCACTGAACAACTCTCTTAAATCACTATGAGGAGAAAACACACATCAACCTACTGGCGTTAAAGGAAGCGCTGGATAGGAGGCAACCAATGATTTTTAATTGCATCTTATTTCCCTTTAGTTTAAATAGTTTAAAGTTTCATAATTTGTTTATTTTGTTTCTGAATAAATGTTGTGGAAGAGTAGAGTATCAATTTTGATATAGAGGATAGGGAAGGAAAACACAATGAGGTGATAAGTGCAAATAAGGTGTTAGGTAAGAATTTTGGAAGTGAAATGAAGAAAAGACAATAATTCAACAAAGTGTAGGATCGTGGCAGTCATCTGCCTAAGGCCCATGATTGTGGCCTCACAGCAACGTCAACATATGATTTTTTAGATGGATTTTTTATAATTTTACCCTTCCCTCACCTATATTTTCATATCCAACCTCATTCTTTTAATCACTTTCATTTTCACTTTATCTCTCTAAACCTAAGACCTCTAAACACTCTCCCTTGTCTCTACTAAATGTCAACTCTTTCATTTTCTCAAACTTTCGCTCACTCTCAATCCCAATGCTGCTTATCAAGTAGACAGTTAAGCGTACCCAATCTTTGGATAGAATCTAAGTTTCGGGCTGCGGTCAAAGAAACAAGTGGCATATTTTAGAGCACCCTTCCCTATGTATTCATAAGAGGAAGGTATTCAATTTCAATCCTTTAGTATTAAGCAGATAGTGCTTCCGAAATACTTTGATTTTGTGACGTTAGAAAGAGTAGGATTGAGAAATAAGGTCGAGAACTTAAGTAAAAGAATTCATTGGGGGTAATTTCATACATTTTCAATATCCTATTTACCAAGAACTAACCCACGAATTTTTTACATCGCTTCAATATGAACCGAGTAACCCAAAGAAACTATGGTTTCGGTTATGGGTTTAACCTTACGAACTTGATTATGAAACTTATATGAAATCTGTGGTTTTCCTTGTTGGACCCATTTCCGAAGCCCAGCTATCTTGAATATCAAAAGACGTGAACGTATTATACTATGAGGTTATTTCTATAGGATCTCTCCAGCCAAAACTAGTTCAAACAGTGGAATCTCAAATTAACTTCTTCAGAAAAATTGTAGTACCATGTCTCTAGTTTATTTTGAAACAATAATTGTCTCATTCGGAGCTCTACAGATCAAGATATGACTAAAATACCGAAGTATGTTCAGTACAAAAACCAATTCATGCTCTTTCAGTCATTTCCCTCACTTTCTCTCCATCAATCCTTTTTGAATCAACCCTAATGAATACCAAAATTTTCATGCTCTTTCAGTCATTTCCCTCACTTTCTCTCCATCAATCCTTTTTGAATCAACTCTAATGAATACCAAAATTTTTATAGAGAGGTAGCGAAATATGTTAGGAATCTATTAGTTCAATAATCACTTCATTTGGAGATCAGATAATGAAGTTATAGCCAAAAGAGTCAAACCTAATTATGTCCTCAATCATATTGTACCTATCTTGGGACAATTGGCCTAACTTTCATTAAAGATATCGGATTAAGGTTGTATTAGGACGGTTTCCAAGAGAACTTCTAGATCTACGACTTTTATGAAGACTCCGCAAAGAGATTTTTTCATTTGAAGGTCAAAACACGGGCTGTGTGGAAACACACGAGCAGATCCTGTAACCCACGGGTCTGGTAGCCTTTTCATTTTTGGAATACACGGTCAGTGTTGATTTACACAGCTTGACCGTGTAACCTCGGAGTTTTACTAAAATTTCACTCTTCAAGACCTCTCCAATGGATCCTATATCCATTCTAACACCCCCTCTCACTCATATTCGTTCCAAGTTTAACTCTTCTAGTGCAATATCACTTCGTAATTTATAGTAGTTCTGTATATACATCCTATGCGACATCACCAACTTATAAAGATCATATCTCTTAACTCTGATATTCAAAAATTTCATACTTTATATCTTTGGAAATCTAGAAAGATAAGCTACAACTTTCATGAAGACAACTGTGGCTAACTCTACCTAAATTGATACAGTTTTTCCTTTGAGTTCAGAACACAATTTCTACACCTATGAAAACTTGCAAAATGCAATATCTCTTCATATCTATTCAACTACTATGTACTTTTGATAAACTCTTGAATCTCACTTCAAATGATTAATCCCATAAAACATTTCCAATCTCTAACATGCTATTCTAAAACAAAAAACAATTTGTTATCTCAACGAAGAAGAATGTGCACATACCCATTTCATTTCCACAACCATCAAACTCAACCTGTAAAATAACATCATCATACACAACAACAAATCCTCAAATTCTCATCCTCATTGCTAAGAAAAGTAAAATTTGAACAAGCTTTACTTACATATCAACATACATATGACTAACTTAAAACAAAATGCCAAGGATGCTCATGTTTGATATGCCTATAAAGCTATCCAAAATGTTCATTAACTTAATACAAAAGTCTCTAACTATCTTGGAGTTTCCGATGCCTTGTAAAGATTGCTAACCATCTCGTTCTACACCTGAGAAGTGAAAAAAGAATGGGCTGAGCTATATGGCTCAGTGGTTAATACATTTGTAGCCATCGGCAATCGACCACAATTTAAGCATATGTACAGGTATAGTTAGCAATTCAAGCATTCTCAATCTATTCTAGCAATTCAAGCATTAATCAATTTAGATCAAAACTCATAACACATAACATAAACTTTAGTCATAAAACACAACACTTAAATGCATCATACTTGACAATTCAAAGATGCAATGCACAAAA
Organism: Erythroxylum coriaceum; assembly: GCA_026874005.2. NCBI lineage: Eukaryota > Viridiplantae > Streptophyta > Magnoliopsida > Malpighiales > Erythroxylaceae > Erythroxylum > Erythroxylum coriaceum. The sequence goes on along the minus strand of JANQAP020666837.1, from coordinate 7,292 downwards.
AAATGGCTAGAGAGTTTCGTGGAACGAAACAGGGAAACTAAAGTTTATGCCGTGAACAAAACGAGTCTGATTTCTCAGGATCTTGTAGCTTTAAGCGGGCAGTTGAGAGAAGGCTATAGGTCATCGTGTACGTGACTAACGAAACGGTTTCCTCTCTTGCCCAAACACAAACAAATTTTATGTTCAATTCAGTCAATCACAAATTCATAATCTCATTCTTCTTTTACTTTTTCTTCTTTTCTTTTATACAAATATCATAATCTTTTTCGAAGCATAACATAATCATAATTCATTGTGCATTTTCAAACATTCACAACGATTTCAATTTCATGCAATTCAAATGCAAGCAAATCAACATACACACACATATGCAAGAATTTGCCCAATTACACAATAACTATAAATACATTACCCACCTAAATCATTTGCAAAAATCCAACTCAAGGTTGTCTTTCCTTTTGCTCTTGGGTAGGATTCTCTTGGTTTCCTAAAACAACCAAGGTTCCATGCAAAACAACATTCTAGTAAAATTCATAAACTTCAATAATCACAAAAATGCAATAAACACAAATTAAGCTCAAACCTAACCTACCTATAGTTCATCTAGGTTAGAAAAGCCAAGACCTAGTTTAGAAACCCTAGGAATCAAATGGGTTCCTTCTTCGTCTCCCACTCTCTCTCTAATCCCTTCATTCTCAACGCAAACCATTTCTTTAATAAAGCAAGAAGAAAAGGTGATTAACTTACCTTAACAAGCTTGATTTCTCTTCTTCCCACGTTTTCTTCTTCTTCTCTAACTTCTCTCATGACCTTCTTCTTCCCTTCTTCTTCTCTCACATTTTCTCTCTCTTTTCTCTTCTCTTCTACGACTCTCTCTTCTCTTCTTCTAAATTTTTAAGACAACTTTTCTCCTTGGTCTCCCAATTATGCTCTCATCATTTAATACAGTGTCCATTTACCCCTTCTTTTGTCTTTATCTACTAACTTCTTAAGCTAACTTAATTCTAACATGCCCATATTAATTCTAACTTAATTCTAATCTTTCCATCTAATTCTAATCTCTATTCATGCTTACTAAATTTAATGAACCAATTCTAAGATAAATAAATAAACAAACAAATCGTAATTAAATAATTAATCAAATAAATCGATAATAATTGAAAAATTTTTTGGGGTCCAACAAGTCTCCCCTAAAAGAATTTCGTCCTCAAAATTCTTACCTGAGTCCACGAAGAGATGTGAATACTTCTCCTTCATTGCTTCCAAAGGCTCCCATGTTGCCTCTTCCGTCGAATGGTTTTTCCATAAGACTTTAACCAACTTCACAATCTTGTTTCTCAAAATCTTTTCCTTCGAATCTAAGATCTCCACTGGTTACTCCTCACACGTCAAATCCTCCCTTAATTGGACCTCTGATGGTTGAACTATATATGAAAGATCTGATCGGTACTTCCTTAACATCAATACATGGAAGACATTATGAATCTTAGACAATTCCGGTGGCAAGGCTAACTTATAGGCTAAAGGCCCAATCTTCTTAATGATCTCATAAGGACCTATGTATCTCGGACTAAGCTTGCCCTTCTTACCAAACCTCAAAACCCCTTTCTATAGAGAAGCTTTAAGAAACACTTTGTCTCCAACTTCAAATTCCATCTCCCTTCTATGTGTATCCGTATAACTTTTCATCCTATCTTGAGCTGCTTTAAGTCTCTCTTTCACCGATTTAATCTTATCAACTGTGACTTGCACCAATTCAGGCCCTAAAAGCCTCCTTTCACCTTCCTCATCCCAACAAATAGGAGTTCTACACCTCCTACCATACAAAACTTCATAAGGTGCCATTTGGATTCTCGAGTGATAGGAATTATTATAGGCAAATTCAATTAACGGCAGATGATCATCCCATAAGCCTTTGAAATCCATAACATAAGCTTTTAACATTGCCTCCAAAGTCCAGATTGTTCTCTCCAATTATCCATCAGTTTGTGGATGGAAAGTTGTACTAAAGTGCAACTTAGTTCCCAAAGCCTCCTATAAGCTTTCCCAAAATTTGGACGTGAACCTGGGATCTCTATCCGAGACTATAGAACTCAGAATCTCGTGAAGCTTGACTATCTCATCTGTATATTTCTTGGCCAAAGCATTCAAAGAATCTGTCTGTTTAATTGGCAAGAAATGTGCTGACTTAGTTAGCCTATCAACAATCACCCATATTGCATCATGCTTCCTGCTAGTTCTTGGCAATCCCATCAAGAAATCCATCTTAATCTTCTCCCATTTCCATTCAGGAATTAACAAAGGTTTAAGCTTACCGATAGGTTTTTAATGTTCTGCTTTAACTTGTTGACACACTAAACATCTTTTAACATACTCTGCAACATCTTTCTTCATTTCTTTCCACCAAAAGTACATTCTCATACTTCCTGGGTGCATTGCATAAGGTGTATTGTGTGCCTCATCAAGAATCTCGTCTTTCAACTCTTGCATATCAGGAATACATAGTCTGTTACCTACCACCATCAATCCATCTTCCCTTACCTTTATTTCAGAAGGTTTACCATTTTTAATCTCTTCTCTAAGCTTGCTCAAATGCTTATCTTGCTTCTGCAGTTTCTTAAACTTTTCATCCAACACTGGCCTTACTCTAAAATTAGCCAATACACAACCAAATTCAGCTTGTCTCAATGTCACCTTGAGTTTGGCTAATTCTTTTAACAAAGGAAGATACACTATCTCCACATGTGCCATAGTTGATTTTCTACTCAGTGCATCCGCTATTACGTTAGCTTTCTCTGGATGATATTCTATCATCAAGTCATAATCCTTTAGTAGCTCTAACCATCTTCTCTGTCTCAAATTCAACTCTTTCTGGCTCATCAGATACTTAAGACTCTTGTGGTCTGTAAATACCTTAGTGATGACTCCATATAAATAGTGTCTCCATATTTTTAATGCAAATATTATAGCAGCTAACTCCAAGTCATGCGTAAGATAATTCATCTCATAAGGTTTCAATTGCTTAAAAGCATAGGGAATCACTTTGTCTCCTTGCATCAACACACACCCTAATCCCTTCCTCGAGGCATCACTATACACTATGTATCCATCACTACTGGAAGGCAAAGTCAAAATTGGTGCAGTTGTGAGCCTATTCTTCAATTCCTCAAAACTATTCTGGCACTCCTCTGTCCACACAAACTTCTGATTCTTCCTTGTCAATTTGGAAAGTGGAGCTGTTACCATAGAAAAGTCCTCCACAAACCTTTTGTAATACTTGGCTAAGCCCAAGAAACTTCTCACTTCAGCTATATTTTTAAGTGCTTCCCATTTCACAACCACTTCTATCTTCCTCGGATCCACATGTACTCCTTGCTCTAAAATCACGTGTCCAAGAAATGCCACTTTCTTTAGCCAAAATTCACATTTGTCGAATTTGGCATATAACTCTTCCTTCCTCAATATCTTCAAGGCAGTCCTTAAATGTTCCTCATGCTCCTTGTCACTCTTAGAATAAACCAATATGTCATCAGTGAAGACTATGACAAATTGGTCTAAAAAAGGCTTAAAGACTCTATTCATTAAGTCCATAAAGGCTGCAAGGGCATTTGTTAATCTAAAGGGCATAACTAAGAACTGAAAGTGCCCATACCGTGTCTAAAATCAGTCTTTGACACATCAGACTCCTTTATCCTCAACTGATGATAACTTGATCTCAAATCTATCTTAAAAAAGGTCCTTGCCCCTTGCAATTGGTCAAACAAATCATCTATGCATGGAAGTAGATATCTATTCTTGGTAGTGACATGATTGAGCTTCTGGTAGTCCACACACATTCTTAACGATTTGTCTTTTTTCTGCACAAAAAGGACCGGAGCTCCCCAAGACGAAGAGCTAGGCCTAATGTACCCCTTCTCTAATAACTCTTCCAATTGCCCCTTAAGCTCCTTCAATTTAGTCGGAGCCATTCTATAAGGCAGAATCGATATTGGTGCAGTACCTGGAAGAAGCTCAATGGGAAACTCAATTTCCCTAGGGGTGGTAGTCTTGGTAATTCTTCAGGAAAGACATCCGGGAATTCCATGACCACAGGAATATCTTCTAACTTTCCTCTATCTGCCTTCGTGTCTACCACATAGGCCAAAAATGCTTCACACCCTTTTCTTATCATATTCTCTGCTATCAGAGCCGAAACAATTCTAGGCGGGCTTGCTTTTCTGTCCCCCATAAGCACTACCATTCTACCTTCATCCAATTTGAACTCTACAGGCTTCTGTTTGCAATCAAGATGGGCGTTATACTTTTCTAACGTATCCATGCCCAGTATCACATCTAATCCCCCCATCTTCAATGGTATTAGATCGACCACTAAGTGTTCCCCACCAATACATACTTCACAATCTTTATAGACTTGACTAATAATAATAACTAGACAATTAAAGTACTAACCATCAAAGGAGTATCCAATGGGCTCAGTTCTCTACCATGCACAGTTCTACTTGATGAAATAAATGAATGGGTAAAACCCAGATCAATCAAAACAACAATATTATCATCAAAAAATGTAACCGTACTAGTAAACTTCTGGAGCAATTTCTGCATCCTCCCGTGTCATTGCAAATACTCTAGCTGGTGCTTGCCCCCTCAGTCTTCCTAGAGGGTTCACCTTCTTGGTCACATCAGAACTACCCACTTTAGTTGTCGTCTTTTGTCCCCCAGTCTCAGCCCTCCTTGAAGCTTGCATATGAGTTTTCTCCTGTCTTGCATACTGAGGGCACTCTCTAGCTATGTACCCTTTTTCCCTACAGTTGAAGCAAGCTCCTGTCAATTAGTAACACTCCCCTCTATGGAGTTTCCCATAGTGATCACATTTGGGGATGGATGACTTATCTCCCCCTCCCCTTCTGCTACCTCCAGCTATTGAGGCCTGCTGAGAAATGGTTCTCAACTACCTAGATCTACTTGCACCACTGCTCCTTTCCTCAAACTGCATAGGGAAAGTCTTGGCATTCCTTTCTGACATTTCTCGACCCTTAGTGTTACTTCAACCAGCTGCTAGAAATCACAAAAGTTCTGCACCACTATATTTTCTCTGATGGTCAAATGCAATCCCGATTCAAATCTACGGCACTTAGCTGCCTCACTCATCATCATCTCAACTGCATATCTGGACAACTGTATAAATTGGTGCTCATACTTGCTCACTGTCATGTCCCTCTGCGTAAGACTCAGAAATTCTCTCTACTTCTGTTGGATATACACTTCAGACGAATACTTCTTCTTATACACTACTAAGAAATCTTTCCATGCGAGTTTTGACAGTTTCAACTAAATCCCTGGTAGACTCTCCCACCAATACAGAGCATCTCCCTGTAACAAGCTTGCAGTGTACACAACTTTCTTATCATCCTTACAATCCATCTGATCTAGTATCCTCTCGGTCTTTCTGAACCAAGTCTTAGCTTCTTCTAGATTCGTTGTCCTATAAAAATCCACTTCTCCGTACTTCCTCAACTTGTCAAATTGCTTCCCCTTCTTATTTGGGCCGGAGCAGAAGTTTGTGGCATCTAGCCCATGTCGTGGACAAATGCCTGAGCAAATGCTTAAAACATCCTTGGATCCAATGGCGTAGGCACTTGCTCCCATGGACGAGGAGACTCCTACATTTGTGATCAAATACGCTCACTACCTTTCCATACAAAAGCCTCAACATTTTCTGGGGCTACAGACTCATCAGTACTCTCCTCTCTTGACGGAGAGTCAGGTGCAATTGATCCTTGCAAAGCTCCTTGTGTCCTTCTACAAGGTGGCATCTTACTCCTTCAATTAAACCACTAACGATTAGCTTACATTTTGATTTAATCCTATTTCCTACATGTATATATGATACGCATGTCACTTAATGCAATCAATCAATTTACAAAGCAAACAATTTACCATACAACATAACAATTCATACCCCTATGCATTCTAAGCCTTGAAAAAACCTAAGCTCTGATACCATAAGATGTTGGACCCCGTTTTCAGAGCCCAACTATCTGGAATATCAAAAGGTGTGAATGTATTATCCTACAAGGTTATTTCTATGGGATCTTTCTAGCCAAAACTAGTTCAGATAGTGAAATCATAAATTGACTTCTTTAGAACAATTGTAGTTCCATGTCTCTAGTTTATTTTTAAACAATAATCATCTCATTCGGAGCTCTACAGATTATGATATGATTAAAATACTGAAGTATGTTTTGTAAAACAACCAATTCATACTCATTTAGTTGTTTCCCTCAATTTCTCTACATCAATCTTTTTCCAATCAACCCCAATGGATACCAAAATTTTCATGGAGAGGTATAGAAATATGTTAGGAATTTATTAGTTCAATAATCACTTCATTTGGAGATCGGATGATGAAGTTATGGCCAAAAGAGTCATACCTGATTATGTCCTCAATCATATTGTACCTATCCTGGGACAATTAGCATAACTTTCACTAGAGATATCGGATTAAGATTTTCTTTAGACGGTTTCGAAGAGGACTTCTAGATCTAAGACTTTTATGAAGACTCTAAAAAGATATTTTTCCATTTGGAAGGTCAAAACATGGGCCGTGTGGAAACACACGGACAGACAGTGTAACCCGCGAGTCTGGTGGCCTTTCATTTTTGGAATTCACGATCAGTGTTGATTTAGATAGCCTGACCATGTAACCTTCGGAGTTTTACTGAAATTTCACTCTCCAAGACCTCTCCAATAGATCCTACATCCATTCTAACACCCCTCTCACTCATATTCTTTCCAAATTCAACTCTCCTAGTGCAATATCACTTTGTTATTTATATTAGTTCTGTATATACATCCTATGCGATATCACCAACTTATAAAAATCTTATCTCTTAACTCTGATATCTAAAAATTTCATACTTTATATTGTTAGAAAGCTAGAAAAATAAGCTACAACTTTTATGAAGACAACTATGGCTAATTCTACCTAAATAGATACAGTTCTTCCTTTGAGTTCAGAACACAATTTCTACACCTATGAAAGCTTGCAAAATGCAATATCTCTTCATATTTATTCAACTACTAAGTACTTTTGTTAAGCTCTTAAATCTCAGATCAAATGATTAATCCTTTACAACCTTTCCAATCTCTAACATGCTATTCTAAAACAAACAACAATTTGTTATCTCAACGAAGAAGAATGTCCAAATACCCATTCCACTTCCACAACCATCATACTCAACCTATAAAATAACATCATCATACACAACAGCAAATCCTCAAATTCTCATTCT
>JANQAP020666682.1:0-13396 GCA_026874005.2 Erythroxylum coriaceum | reverse complement strand
CTTCTCTACTTCATTTTTCAACTCCATATCAACTATAAAGATATTATAGTCCATGCTTAATCATGAACACCAAATAACAGAACACACATACATACATATATATATATATATACACGTGTTCTTCATCACTTTCACCCTAATTCTGCCCATTTCATAGTCTCTCACTACCAAAATTACCAAAGCAAAACATGAACCTATCCACACTTCTCATATACTGCTCGAAATTTTCTAAGAAAAGTTTCAAGGTCCAACAAGTTGGCTCGGAGGTAGTTAGAATATATGGAGTTCTGGTAACTATTGTATGAGATAGGGATCCCAGATTTACTACGAGGTTCTGGAAGAGTCTACAGTAAGTAATGGGTACAAAGTTAAACTTCAGTACTGCATATCATCCTCAAACAGATGGACAGGGTGAGAGGACGATCAAGACTATTGAGGATATGCTCAGAGCATGTGTATTAGAGTTTCAAGGAGCATAGGATCAGTATTTAGCTCTAATCGAGTTTGCATATAATAACCACTATTACAGTAGCATCAGAATGGCACTGTACGAGGTATTGTACGGCAGAAAATGTCGATCGCCTCTGTATTAGGATAAAGAAGGTTTGAGAATGGTAGAAGGCCCGGAGTTAATACAAGATACTGTAGATAAGGTGAAACTAGTCCGAAGTAGAATAAAAGCAGCTCAAGATAGATAAAAGAACTATGTAGATCAACAGTGAAGGGACATGGGATACAGTGTACAAAGTGCTTCTAAAAGTCTCGCCTTAGCGAGGAGTGTTGAGATTTAGTAAGAAGGGTAAATTGAGCCCTTAGTATATTAGTCCTTATGAGATCATTGCAAGGATAGGACCACTGGTTTATAAATTAGCTTTACCGAATGAGATGTCTTAAATACACAACGTGTTCCATGTGAGTATGCTCAGAAGATACCAATCTGATTCAATGCATGTGTTACCGGCTCAGGAGATCGAAATATCTAGTAATCTGAGTTATGTTGAGGAGCTGACCAAGATAATGGGATATCAGACAAAACAGTTGAGAACCTTAGAAATTCCATTGGTGAAAGTCCTTACAAGAATCACTCGAGTAAGGAAGTGACTTGGGAAACGAAGGAGCACATGAGGAGACAATATCCTCACCTATTCGATGACTCAGGTAAGAATTTCGAGGATGAGATTTCTTAAAGAGGGTAGAATTGTAACATCCCGTTATCCCATATTAAGGGTTAGAACCCTAGAATACTATACATGAGGAATATAATGAGAAATTAGGAAACTGCATTTTATGCTCATGCATAGTATAGAATATACACACATGTGAATATTAATTTGTGCACACATTAAAATGACTGTACATGCATTCATTGACATTTTTGGGTATAACTGATTTACAAATGTGATTTTTGATATGAATTGTGGTTTACATGTATGGAAAATTGAATTGGTGAGTATGAGTATTGATTTAGAATTTTTGGTGAAATTTAGGAAATTTTTGAAATTTTGGGTAGTTTTAGAATAGGAAAAATGCCAAGTGGTAGGACAATTGATAAATGGAAATAGAATTAAGATCTAAATGATAATGGAAATTTTTATAAATGACATTTGGATTTAATCACATATGTCCTTGAAATTTAGAGACAATTGGAGTAAAAATTGGAGTTGATTGGACTAGTTAAATGAGAGAACCTAGTTCAAACCTATAGGGATTCTTGTCACTTACCAAGCCATGTCTTAAACCCACGATCCTTTTAACTTCTTCAAAGACTATTTAATTGTTTGTATTTTGCTTTCTTCTTCTTCTTCTTCTTCGTGACTTGCTCTTCTTCTTCTCCTGTTTCACGATTTTGACTCACCAATCTCCATTCATATTGAACCTAACGTTCTCATCTTTCACTTGCTACTCTCATCTTGCTCTCTCTTTCATTCTCTCTAAAGACCCAACCCTACCATCTTGAATGATGATGTACATGGATTATATGGAGAGCTAGGGTTAAGAAAGATCTTGAAGAGTTTGAAAATTTTTGAAGCTAAATCAAGTAAGTTAATTCTTTAATCTTTATGGGTAGTGGTAGATAAAACTAATAGGATGGATGATTTGAGATTTGATAATTGATCATGAGTTTTTATAAATGTTCTTAAACGTGGGTGTAGTGTAATAATAAAGAGATCATGCTCCAAATTATAGTGAGTTAATGTATTCATGAATTGTTTGATAAATGAATCAATTATGATAATGAGTTATGAGATGTTTGATTATGAAAAAGGAAGTTTGAAATATGATGATCTATGAATGAAGTGGTAAAAAGAGTTAGGTATTACTTTATGTTAAATGAATGATAATTCATGAGTTTAGAGCTAATAAGAATGAGTATTATGATATCTTGAATTAAGATGAATTATGATGATATTTAGAAGTGAAATAAAGATGAGAATTTGAGTTGAATATGCGCAGAAATTTAGAGTTGCAAGTGTATAGGAATATGTTCTGTTTTTAGTGTTTATGATCAATCATAGTTTTGATTTGTGTGAGTATGAAATAGAGCTAAAATACAGTTATGAATGAAGAGGAAAAGATGGTGTATTAAGCTAGAATTGATGACTAAATATAAGAGATGATAGAAGTAACTTGTATGAGTTGGAAGAAGTTGAAAAAATTAGAGAAATTGCTGGGATTCTTCTGCTATAAGCATCCCGCGATCATGGGAATTTCCCACAATCGTGGGAATGCTTAATGTAGGCAGAAATTTTTTTGCCAACAAATCCCACGATCGTGGGAAATTGACCATGATTGTGGGAATTGGTTAAACATCGAACATACTTCTTTTATGTGTAGGATGAAATAACAAATGGTTAGGTGCTTCCATATGAGGTATTTAGGCTTAAATAAGATCTTGAATGAACCTAGTTGATTGTGAATGAGGTGATTAAAGTGAGTAAAATGTATTAGATGTTAAAGAATGATTGAAAGGTGTTGTCAATTGATTATGAGATGTGTATTAAGGAAATATACCTGGGATTTATCATTGAACATGCATTATACATGACATATATATGTGTGTGTGTGTGTGTGTACGCTTAAGATTGAGTATGTATGTAAATGTGCAAATTAGTAATGTATGAATATATGTGATTGCATAATGTAGAAGAGCACATTGAGCAACCACTTCCAGACATTACCGGGATTTCAAGGCAATAAGCTAACAGGAGCAAACTGTGAGTAACCTAAGATGTTCTCACTTTGATTAATTGTTTGTTTTATCTCTATGTTGAATTATTATATGATATGTATGTACTAATTTCGAACATTAAATGTCCGAGGTATTTGATGCATGAATATTATATTTGGAAGTGCTCATTGTATGTGAATTTGATGAAATAAGTGATTCTCAGCTTAAATGTTGAATGTTGGACGAAGGTTCAATGACAACTGAGAATGATATTGTGAAAATGAATGTAAGTGTGATTGATTGAACACAATGACTGATTGAATACATATGGTGAATACCATTGTATGAATGCATAAAATATAAAGGCAGTTGTGACTTGAGTTACCAGTGAAAAAGAGCTTAAAGCTTAGAACGTGGTAAGAGCCTCAGGATCAATATACAAAATGAGTCCTGTATCCCCAATAGATAAGGGACAGTATTAATGAGCCTGGTATCCACAACGGATATGGGACAGTGAAAATGGCACTCGGTCATAACAAAGAAATAAATGAATGTGAGTCTCATGAACATTCCATATATATGATATGTATGATTTGAATGATTACAATGTAATATTGAATTGTGTTGAATGAGAAATGTGAAAAATGGCTGCAAAGTATTTTGTGATCTTATATGTTGATAAATTAAATAATGTGAATTTTGTGACTGTATGAATTGATGTGTTATATGATATGGGTGAACCATCAAGGATGGTTAACTCACGAAGTTTGTAAAGCTTACCCAAAATTATAACGCTGATATTTCAGGTACAAGAGAGACGATATAGCTTCTAAGTCAGTTTAGAAGAGACTAGTATGGCTTTAGATAGAAGACATGGCTTGAAGGTCGGTCAACTAGGACTTAAGTATTTAGACAAACTTTTTATAAAATTCCTCATGTATGTGGCATGTTTTGTAGATAGAGCTGTAGACTCTAATAGGTTGTTGATATTTTACATATATGGATGATGTTGTAAAGCTACAATGTACATATTGTATATGAAATAAAATGAGGAATTTGGGTTTTAAACATTGTGAGTCTTATGTTTTTAATTTATAATGCCATGAGTTAAGTGAAAGTGATTTAGTTAGTGCGTCGCTTCCATCGGGCATGCGCTTGAACATCTGACGAGCTTCCGGTCAAATGTCTGATAGGGGCGGGGTGCCACATTCTTTATCTTGTATATATTTAGATGTATAAGATAAATTCCATAGGATAATTATATATTGCAAATGAAATAATAATAAGATTATAATTAGAAAATTCATATTGCATTTTTTATTATCCCTAAATTGTTCCTAATAATTGTTCTATTAAGACTGGACATTAATATAATGTAAAATGATTAGTACATGATTTGTTTTTCTTTATGAAGGAAGTAGTCGATCTTGTAGGCTAAAGTATGAAGATGCTTAAACAAATGTGTTGGTTCTTATTAGAGAACAAGTTTAGTGAATTGACTTGGTATGAGAAATCCATTTGGAACATTACTTGTATAGGGATTGTTATGTTTTGATGCTATTTATGACCTATTATGATCATAGGTCATTAAGTAGATATTCATTAGATGTAACATGAACTATATGGAGGTAGTCAAGTGATCAAGATAAGATTCATCATCCTAAAGTAAATAGGGAGAATGTTTTGTTGTTCTAAATTAGGATTGTTTTCTTGTTCTAGATTATGATTGATTCAGGAAATCGTAAGTTAAGGTAGAATGAGGTTTTGTAAATAGTTGACAAATGTCATTAATTGAATCAATAACTAATCACAAAGAACTAATGTGGATGGACCTAAAATAGAGTAGACATTAATTTCATGCTCTATGTCTAATCGAAACATTATATGATGAAAGAAACGAATTATACAAAAAAGTCATGCACTAAAAGTTTAGTCAAACCCACTTTTACATTCCTAAATATTTAGGTGTTCATGATGTGTTCCTGGACGTTACTCTTGATCCATGATTATAAATTGTTTAATTAGAGAATTAAAGATAAATTATTAAAATTATAATTTATAATCATTGCCAATATATTTAGGAATCTAATAGGTTTCACATAGAGAACTGGTTGAAGAGAGCAAAGATATTTTAATCAAGTTAGACTTGATTATAAAGTTTATGAAACTTTATGATTAAAATTAAGATATTTAATAAATAAGGATCAGTATGAGACACTGGATCTTATTTGCAAGTAATTGGCATTTCATTAGAATTACTTATGATTCTAATTAAAGTTTAATTGAAATTAAAATTTAATTTTAATTAAATTACTAAAATGTCCAAAACTTTTTATAAATAGGCTTAAGCTCTAATAAAGCTAGCACTTTTTACTTAACCCTCTCTATAAGAGTTTTAAAGTTCTCTTAACTTATTCTATGGATACCGTTAGAAGACACTTGTACAGCTATGGTGCTGAGATGGACCAGTTTTGGAAATAGTTGAGGGATACGATAAAGAAAAGATCAAGCTTAAGAATAAGGTATGAATTAATGTATAAAGTTGAGATGCATTGTATGGAAATCAATTTCGGGTTGTTGATAATGGTCTAAACTCTCCTTTCGGATTTTACTTTAATTTAATGTTGATTTAGTTATTTTGTGTTTATTGGTTTGGGTGTTGTGGTTAATTAATGTATTTGCATATTTTGGTAACAAACCGAGAGGTTGAGCTAGATAAAAATGATTACATCGGATTAATAAGAGTTAGGCGATCTAATTGACCACTTAATCAATCTAGTCAGCAATTTCATGAAGAGAGATCCTATGCAAGACCTGATTGTTTATTAGAGACTTTTAGAACTAATTAGAATTGTGGTAATTCAGGAATTGAGAGATGGTAAGTTCCATAATTCAATTAGGGTTTACAATTTAGGGTTTAATGGTTATAACTCAAGAGAGAGTAATCAACCCTACGATCGTCTAAAAGCGACACACCATAAACACATAAATGTCTATATTAGCATTAATGATAGGTAAAATCCCCTCTCTTATAACTTGATTAACTCTCTTGACGAATTTCCATTTTGTCCTGTATGACTGCTCAGTTTAATTCTATTTGTTGAAATTTCCACTTTGCAATTCTTAAATCAATTTCTCGTATTTACTTTCCATGTTCACATGTACAATTTTTATTTCTTTTTATTCTTTTCTATGAGCCTTAGACGACTTAAGATTAGGCTAGTACACTCCTCGTGGGATCGACCCTTCAATACTACAAAGTACGACCCGCGCACTTGTGGATTATTAACGGTTTTATAAATTGTAAAACTTGCTCAACAAGTTTTTAACGTCATTACCGGGGAGGTGTAGAATTAGTTTAATTCTTGTAGTCTAAGGCGTTTCACTATCTTTGGTGATTGTGGTACCCAATCATAAGAAGAAACAAAAGTGTAGGAAGTTTGGGCGAAAAGTCGAAAACACATTAATTTGGACATCACAAGGCAGTGATGAAGAATCCAGAAAATTAAATATCAAGAAGAGATAAAAAGAACGATTATGAAGGATGTATATTATAAGGAGCAAAGGACTCTTGTGGATTTCAATGAGCCCTAATTTAGTTGGAGAAATCATCCTCCTTCTATGAACACGTACACTTTATGGTGGTAGAACCACCCATATTTCTATTGGTCTAACAATGTAAGTACTCACATGGGACATCAAGACCTATTATGATTTCAATAAGATGAGTCCAATTCACAGGATTCCAAATTGGACAAAATCATGGATATGCTTAACAAATATGGAAGAGACTCAGAAGACATTGGAAGAGCAATTTGATTAAGTAATGAAAAATCATGCCTCTTCTATTCACAACCTAGAGATTCAAATGAGACAACTTTCTTGTGAATTTTGTAAAAGAAGTGTGGAAGAATCTCTGAGTAATGGAATTACATCAACTAGAGAAATATGAGGCTATCATACTTACAAATAGGGAAGAGTAAGAAAAACCAATGGGAAATGAAGCCCTATCTTGTAGAAGACCAAGAGATGAAGAAAGAGGATGAAGAAAAGAATGACAACCCTCCCTACTATTCCCTAGATCTTAGTATACTATGCTTGAACATCAAAAAAACTTAGGTAGATGTCCATAAAAAGAACCTCATCATTCGGATTAGTGATGACTAAGTGACATTCAACATGAATGATGTATTAAAGCATCCGAAGGAGGGCAACCCATTCAGAAAATTGATGTGCTCGAATCTTTGACGAAACAAGAGGATGAAGAACAGTTGACAACGGACATCAAGTTTGAAGAAGCCACGAAAGTCTTTGTTCAAAAAGCTATAAAAGAAGAGGAGATGAGGGCGAATGAGGAAAAACCAAGAAGAGAACAACTTACCCTCTTACTGGGCAAACTACTGGATTCCATATAAGATTCAGGGAGTTTTGTTATTCCCTTTTTATTAACAGTTCGCTTGAAAAAAGACGTTACTAAACTTAATTGGTTTTCATAATTTTATCAATATTTTCCTTCTAATCATTTTGCAGTTTGCAGCTTACTTGTAAGTTACAAAACTGATGTTGAATGAAAAGGGTGGAAGCAAGCTGCTCATAATTGATCCTGGCTGAGTTTCTAATGATATAAGGTCAAGCTAATGACCATAAATTAGCACAGTCAGTAGTTAGATTTAAATTATTATGTTTATAGATTTATTTTGAATTTTTAATAAAATTTAATGATTTCAAATGATATGGGATTAATAATTCTCTTATTCTCTTTAAGCAATTACAAGATAAGATAACAATGTCGAGTGTCAAGTGGATTTGGTCTCAACACCTCATCATTATCACCTCTACCACAGTAAGGTTTTGTTTCTAACCCTTTTCTTTTAAATCTAGTCTTTATTTTTGTTTTATATTACTTTATGTTATTTCCTTCCATGTGTGTTTGTTTGTCTCCTTCTCATATTGAGGACAATGTGTTGTTCAAGTGTGGGGAGGGTTGTGTGCTTTGTTTTGAGTGTGAATTTTGCATATTGTTATGTTAGTATGTTTAGGTTGCATATTATGAATTGTATGAATGTATCGATGGCTTAGATGGAACGAAATCGATTTAATTTTAAACATAATCTATTAAGTTGTGAAAAGTCATTAGCTCACGAACTTAATGATTTGGGTTCTTTGGCTAAAATATGCAAGTTAATCAGGATTGATTATTAGTTTATCATCCTATATGTTGTCACATTCATTCATAATTTTAGGTCTTTCGACTAAGTAACTTTGCTAGTATTTTTTCATAAAAACAAGTAGCTAAAGCAATATGGTAGGCATTAATAAAAAAATAAAAAAAGAAGAAGAAGAAAAAGTGTTTGTAAATTTTAAATAAATAACTATTCCGTTGGGCTTCGGGTTGTGAATAGAGCTAGTAGTCAGTTGAGAACGTGATGTAGCTGAGTAACCGGATTGACAAGCATCACAAATGTGTGCCTTTGCATCAAAAGGCTATAATGACATTCCAACTAAGCAACTTACTAAAAACATAACTTAGTCGAGTAACCAGATCAACATTCATCACCAATAGTTGCCTCATGTGTAAGGACTAGATCCATGTCCATAAAAAGTAACAAAAAGAATATTTCTAATAAAAACCTTCCGAACTTGTAAGTAGCTTAACTTTTTATGAAACCATACTTAGGTTTAGTTTCAATGTTTGATTGACTAAATAATTATTAATGTGTTTGTACAATTAAAAGGGGTGAATAAACTTGACATTTAAGTTTTGATTAATATGTATATTTAGTCCAGAGTTCCTAAACGGGGATTTTACATATTAATAATTTGGAACAACTTGAATGATTATGTTTAGAGTTAAATTTGTTTCATGAAGTTGAAGCCATTGCCTCATTATTGCATTGTGTGCTTTGTGTTTTTGTGTTGTTTGTTATTTTATTTTCTTGAGGATAAGCAAATGTTTAAGAGTGGGGATGTTGATAAGTGTAAATTGTATCATGTTTTAAGGCATAGTCTGATATATATTGAGCCGTTAATTTAATCATTTAATATGTGTTTAGGCTAGAATTGTGTCAGTTTCTTAATTATTTGTGTTTTAAGTGTTTTATAGGTTAGTACAAGCTTTTAAGCTTAAATATTATATTTTTGAGGTACCTTAATGTGTTTGCTAGTGTTTTAGGGTCAATATCGAAGAAAGACAGAGTTTCGGAAGAAATTTGGGCCGAAACAATGGCATCATGACAGAAGGCTTAGATGTGGGCCATGATCATGGCCTGAGTCGGGCAAACGCATAGTTACTTATGAACTTCATGTTTCGAGGGACATTTTGGGCCTTTCGAACCCCGAAAAGACCCTAGGGTTAGCCAAAACATAAAAGATTATTTAAAGAACATTAAGAGGAGCACAAAGGACCTTTACAATTAACCTCAATTTGGAAACGCTAAAAAGAGAGAGAAAGAAGAGAGAGAGAGAGGAGAAGAAGAGGAAGAAGGAGGAGGAAGAAGAAGTGGATCTTGACGTCGCTACTCCCTAGATTAGGTGGCATCGTGACGCCGCTACCTTCCCGATTTCTCCAACCTAAGTTCCATTTTCTCTTCATTTCCTTTTTCATTTAAATGTATAAAGTTGAGATGGATTGTATGGAAATCAATTTCGGGTTATTGATAATATTCTAAACTCTCCTTTGTGATTTCATTTTGAGTTAATGTTCATTTAGTTATTTTTGTGTTTATTAGTTTAGGTGTTGTGATTGATTAATGTATTTGCATGTTTCGCTAACAAATAGAGAGGGTGAGCCAAATAAAAATGATTAGATCAGATTAATAAGAGTTAGACGATCTAATTGACCACTTAATCAATCTAGTCGGTAATTTTATAGAGAGAGATCCTGCACGAGAATCGATTTTTTATTAGAGACCTTTAAAACTAACTAGAATTATAGGTAATTTGCGAATTGAGAGATGGCAAGTTCTATAATTCGATTAGGGTTTATAATTTAGGGTTTAATGGTTATAACTTGAGAGAGAGTAATCAACCTTACAACCTTCTAGAACCGACACCCATAAACACATAAATGGCAAGATTAGCATTAATGATAGGTAAAATCCCCTCTCTTATAACATGATTAACTCTCTTGATAGATTTCCATTGTGACTTGTGTGGCTACTCATTTTAAGTCTATTTTATTGAAAATTTTGCTTTACAATTCTTGAATCAATTTCTCGTATTTACTTTCCATGATTTTTATTTTTTAATTCTTTTCTCTAAGCCTTAGACAACTTAGGATTAGGCTAGTACCCTCCTCGTGGGATCGATCCTTCAATACTACAAAGTATGATCTGTGCTCTTGTGGATTATTAAGAGTTTTATAAATTGTAACAATTGCTCAACAAGTACATATCCTATAGTAATGATTTCCTTAACAACTTCGTCATACAAAAAATGACAATCATCATCAATTTGTTCGTAAGTTCATGAAAATCTTGATTAGCTACAATATGCAAAGCAGCTTGACTTTCACAATAAAGCTTCATGGGTCAAGGATGTGTAACACTAAGGTATAATAATAATTCCTTTAATCATTTTAGCTAATAGGTAGTTGTGGACATAGATCTATATTTTGTCTCTATTGAAGAACAAGACACGGTATGTTATTTCTTAGTCTTCTAAGAAATAGGGGAATCACTTAGCATAATAAACCATCCAATAAGAGATTATTGAATCAAAAGGCGTCCTGCTTAATATAAATCACACTAGACACATAACTGCATATCAAAGTCAGCAAGTAACAAAATTCCTTGACCTGGATTACCTTTCAAATAATGCACTACGCAAAATGTCGTATCCCAATGCTCTTGTACTAGCCTGTACATAAATTGTGCAAGCATATGCATACTATAAGAAAGTTTAAGTATCATAACGAAAAGATAAATTAATCGACCAACTAATCTATGATAACACTTTAGATCTGGAAGAGGTTTTCTATTAGCCAAGGGAAGATGATGGTTTTGATCTAAAGGAAAACCTAAAGATTTTTCTCCTAAAAAATTCACTTCAGAAATAATGTCTAATGTATATTTCTGTTAGCACAAATAAATATTAGTGTGATTTCAAGCCACCTTAATCCCTAAAAAAATATTTCAGAATCCCGATCTTTCATATAAAAACATCTACTTAGATAGGCTTTGAAAGTTTAAATCACAATACCATCATTTCCCAAAATGAAAAGATGGTCAACATAGACTAACATATTGATATGTAAACTGCCACGTTGTAATGTAAAAAGAGAGTAGTCTAAATATGATTGATGAAAACCATATCATTTCAAAGCACCAGTCAGCTTAGCAAACTAGCCTCTAGGAGCTTGTTGAACCCATGCAGCGATTTCCAGAGTCTACAAACTTTACCAACTGCCTTAGAAAGAAATTTGGGAGACAACTTCATACAAACTTCTTCCTCAAGGTCACTATGTAAAAATGCATTCTGGATGTCCATTTGATGAAGTTACCAATTTTTATCTGTAGCAACTGTAAGGAAAGTGCAAACAATTACCATTTTGGTTATAGGTGCAAATTTTTTATTATAATTAAGCCCTTCAACTTAATTGTTTCCCAAAATTGCAAGCCTTACATTAAACCTCTCAATTGATCCATTAAAATTATACTTAATTTTATATACCCACTTGCAACCCATAGCCTTTTTCCTTGGAAGAAGTGTTTCCACGGTCCATGTGCCAATATTTTCCAATGCCTATATTTCTAGTTGCATTGCATTCCTCCACCTTTTATCTTTCACAACCTTAGAAAAGGTTTAAGGTTTTGTTCTTACAGTAATAGTTGCCAAAAGTTTTCAATGTCGTATAGAAAAATTATTAAAGTTCACATAATGTTCTATAAGATATGACGTATTTGAGGACTGCGATTGAGTAGATGAACTCGTAAAATGGCTCAATTTACAAATAATATTTGTCATAAAGTCTCATAAATCAATGCCCACTACCTAAAGACTCCTCATTCTTGGCAGCTCTTACACCCCCTTACTTCATTATTCTCATAACTTCTAATATCCATGACTTCTTAGATATATTCTTAATTGTTTATCTATTCACTCCTTAATACTTAGAGATTAATATTATGAAATGTTTAAGATACTCATTTTGGTTCACATTTGGTTTTAGGTACAATTTGGAAGCATATAAGCTAAAAAGGGTTTAAAGCACATTTCTTAAGCCATCCTCTTAATGTTCAAACTCATTTTTATTTATGGAACAAGAAGGAGATGGATTAGAGTGAAGATGTGACAAGAAAATTAAGAATTCATCATGCATTTGCATTGTTGTTCACAATTAAAAAAAATGCATTGTTTTGGTGATGCACGGTTCGATGCACAGAATTCATCAAGCATTTACACGATCATGCATAATTAAGAAAAATGCATTGTTTTGGTCATGCACGGTTGGATGCATGGTTGTGCATCGAACCGTGCATGTTTGTAAAAACCTAATTTTTCATATAAATGGGCAAATAAGTGACCAAAGGAGACATGAATTGTTTTTGGTACAAGAGAGGGGAAGAAACCTTACTCCTTTGGAATTTATGAACAGCTAATCTTTCTTCTTACGGTTTGAAGGTGAAATTAAAGTCGAGGATCTGATTTGGGCATCTCTTTATTGTGTATTATTGAATCTCTCTCTCACCAAATTGTTTATGTTATTCTTTACTTTTTAATTTGGGTATTTGTGTAAGGATGATTTGAATGTTTATATTAGATTGTTTTTATATGAACTCACTGCTATAATCTCAAATACAATATGTAATAGTTGTGTTTTAGCAACTAATGGTGTTGAATCATTAGGGATAATGTAGCATAGATTAAATGACGCGAGCTTGTACAGTTGTTGCCTAGATTAATCTCTTTTCCTTATTCGTAATGTGAATACTCTAATAAATCTAAAGAGCCTATTGTAGGTTGTTTGATAGTTAGGTTTAGTTATTTTGATTAAATATGACCTAAGGGAAAACTAGGGATAACATAGCTTATTTTTAATCTATTATTAATAGTTTCTAAGAAAGGTGTGAAAATAACAAGACAGTGAAGTATGTTTATTTGTTTGTAAGTCAAGATAGAACCAAGAATCAGATTCCAAAATCATTTATCAATTTTCTCACTTTTATGGTTTTGAATTTGATTTGCTGTCCTTAGTTCAAATTTACTTTATTTTGTTATTTACATTCA
>JANQAP020666369.1:0-13400 GCA_026874005.2 Erythroxylum coriaceum | reverse complement strand
AAAACAGACCATTGGCAAACCATTGGTGGGCAAAATAGACCATTGGCAAACCTTTAGTGGGAAAAATAGCCCATTGGACATCTTCGGCGGGAAAAACAGCCCGTTGGCTCACCTTTGGTGGGCAAAACAACCCCTTTTGTAAGGTCACTATGTGCCCTAGGTAGAAAAAACAGTCTGTGGGGCACCTTCAGTGGGATAAACAACTCGTGGACTGACATTTGTTGGCCAAACTAGCTTATTAGCACAGTAGCTAGGCACCTTCGGTGGGAAAAACAACTCGTTTGGCACCTTAGGTAGGAAATACAACCCTTTGGCACATCTTCGGTAGACAAAATAACCCGTTGGCATGGTTGCTAGGTGCCTTTGGTAGGAAAAATAGTCTATGGGGCACATTCAGTGTGAAAAACAACCCGTTGGTTGACATTCAGTGGCCAAAATAACCTGTTAGCACGATAGACAGGCACCTTCGGTGGGAAAAACAACCTGTTTGGCTAATTATGTGGGAAACACAACTCGTTAGCATAGTCCCTAGGCACTTAGGTGGGTAAAACAGTCTGTTGGGAACCTTCGATGGGAAAAATACCCCATTGGCACACCATCAATGGGCAAAATAGTCTGTTGGCACACCTCCGATGGGAAAAATAGCCCGTTGGCCTAGTTGCTAGGTAACTTCGATGGGAAAGATAACCCGTTGGCCCACCTTTGGTAGCCAAAACAATCCGTTGGCACACCTTTGGCAGGCAAAATAGCTTGTTGGCGCACCTTCGGTGGGAAAAATAGAATGTTGGTGTGGTCAATAAGCATGTTTGGCTTGAAAAATAACCCATTGTTCACCTTCAGTGGGAAACACAGCCTGTTGGTACATCTTTGGTGGGCAAAACAGTCGATTGGCACACCTTCGATAGGCAAAAAAACCCGTTGGTGCACATTTGGTAGGCAAAACAACCTGTTGGCACTCCTTCGATAAGCGAAATATCTTGTTGACATACCTCTGGTAGGCAAAACACCCCGTTGGCATGGTCAGTAGGCTCCTTTGGTCAAAAAAATAGCCCATTGGCACAACTTCAATGGGAAAAACTGCCCGTTGGGCACCTTCAGTGAGAAACACAGCCCGTTGGCAGACCTTCAGTGGGCAGGCAACATCAGTGGGAAAAACAACCCAATAGCGCACCTTTGGTAAGAGAAACAGCACGTATGTACAATTGATAGGCACCTTTGGTGTGAAAAATAGCCTATTAGGCACCTTCCATGGGAAACACAGGCCGTTGGCACACCTTCGATAGGTAAAATAGCCTGTTGGCACAATCACTAAAGACCTTCGGTGGGAAAAACCAGTACATTGGCACACCTTCGAGAGCCCAGCCCGTTGGCATATCTTCGATAGGTAGAATAGCCTGATGGCAACATCACTAAAGACCTTCGGTGGGAAAAACTAGCATATTGGCACACCTTCGGAGGGAAAAACATCGCCACTGGGCACTTTTAATGGGAAAAATAGGCCGTTGGCATACCTTTGGTAGGCAAAACAGCACGTTGGAACACCTTTAATGGGCAAGATTGGCTGTTCGAACGGTCGCTAGGCACCTTCTGTGAGAAAAACATCAAATTGGTACGATTGATAGACACGTTCGGTGGGAAAAGCAGCGCGTTGGTACCATCGCTAGGCACCTTCAGTGGGAAAAATAGCCCGTTGACACACCTTCGGTGGGAAAAACAGCCCGTTGGCACACATTCAAAGGGAAAACCAACCCATTGGTGCACCTTTGGTGGGAAAAAAAACACGTTGGCACACCTTCGGTGGGTAACACAGCACGTCGGCATGTTTGCTAGGCACCTTCGGAGTGAAAAACAACCCGTTGGCACGCCTTCAGTGGGAAAAACAACCCGTTGGCATACATTCGTTGGGTAAAATAGCCTGTTGGAACAGTCGTTAAGCACCTTTAGTGGGAAAAACAACTCGTTGGCACGCCTTCGATGGGGAAAGCAACACATTGGCACACCTTCGATGGGAAAAGCAGCCCGTTGGTACAGTCGTTAGACACCTTCGGTAGGAAAAATAGTCCATTAGCACACGTTCAGTGGGAAAACTAACCTGTTGACACACCTTCGGCTGTTAAAATAGCCCGTTGATATGGTCACTAGGAATCTTCGATGGGAAAAACAACCCATTAGCACACCTCTGGTGGGCAAAACAGTCCGTTGGCACACCATTGGTGGGCAAAACAGACCATTGCCACACCTTCGGTGGGAAAAACAACCCGTTGGCACACCATTGATGGGCAAAACAGTCCGTTCACAAGGTCGCTTGGTGCCTTAAAAGGGAAAACTGTCTGTGGGGCACCTTCAGTGGGAAAAACAACCCGTTCCCTGACATTCGGTGGCCAAAATAACTTGTTAGTAAGGTAGCTATGTACCTTCGGTGGGAAAACAACCTGTTTGGCACCTTCAGTGGAAAAAATAACACATTTGGTGCCGTAGATGGGAAACACAGCCCGTTGGCACACATTCGATGGGCAAGAGAGCCTGTTGGCACGGTCGCTATGCAGCTACGGTGGGAAAGACAACCCATTGATGCACCTTCGGTGAGAAAAACAGCACCTTGGTACAGTTGATAGGCACCTTGGGTGAGAAAACAACCCATTGGGCACTTTCGGTAGAAAACACAGACTGTTTGAACACCTTCAGGAGGCAAAATAACCTTTTGACACAGTCACGAAGGACCTTCAGTAGGAAAAACAAACTGTTGGCACCCCTTCACTGGGAAAAAGTGCCCTTTGATATAGTCGCTAGGCACCTTTGGTGTGAAAAATAGCTCATTGGGCACCTTCGGTGTGAAACATAGCCCGTTGGCACACCTTTAATATGCGAAATAGCCAGTCGACATGGTCACTATGCACCTTCGTTAAAAAATAGCCTGTTGGGAACCTTCGTTGTGAAGCACAGCTTGTTGGAAAACCTTTGGTAGGCAAATCAACCCGTTGGCACAACTTTAGTGGGAAAATAGCCCATTAGAAGCCTGTCAGCAGGCAAAACAGTCCATTGGTACGATCGTTGGCACCTTCTATGAGAAAAAAGACCAGTTGGGCACCTTCGTTGGGAAACAAAGCCCGTTGGCACATCTTTGATGGGCAAAACAACCCTAGGTACCTTTGGTAAGAAACACAGCCCTTTGGCACATCTTTGGTAGGCAAAATAACCTGTTGTCACACCTTTGGTGGGAAAAACAACTTATTAGCACACCTTTGGTGGCCAAAACAGCTCGTTGGCACAGTCGCTAGGCACCTTAGGTAGGAACAATAGCCTGTTGGGCACCTTCGTTGGGAAACACAGCCTATTGGCACACCTTTGATGGGAAAAACAACCCGTTAGCACGGTCGCTATGCATCTTCGATTGAAAAAGCAACCTATTGACACACCTTCGATGGAAAAATAACATATTGGCATGGTCACTAGGCATCTTCAGTGGGCAAAATAGGCTGCTGGCACACATTCGGTGAGCAAAATAGCTCGTTGGCATGATCGCTAGGCACCTTAAGTGGAAAAAACAGTCACTTAGGCACCTTTAGTGAGAAAAATAGTCCAGTGGCATATCTTTGGTAAGTAAAACAGCCCGTTGGCACACCTTCGATGGGAAAAATAGAACATTGACATGGTAGCTAGGCACCTTCGATAGGAAATACAACCCACTGGCAAACCTTCTATAGGAAAAAACATCATGTTGGTACAGTCAAAAGGCACCTTTGGAGTAAAAAGCAGCCCGTTGGGCACCTTTGGTGGGAAATGCAGCCCTTTGGCACACCTTCGGTGGGAAAAACAAAACGCTGGCACACGTTTGGTGAGAAAAGCAGCGCATTGGGATGATTGCTAGGCACCTTCAGTGGGAAAAAAAGCCCATTGACTCACCTTTAAAGGGAAAACTAGCCCATTGGTGCACCTTTGGTAGGAAAAACAACACGTTGGCACACCTTCGGTGGGTAACACATCACGTCGGCACGATCGCTAGGCAACTTGGCGTGAAAAACAACCCGTTGGCACACCCTTGGTGGGAAAAACAACCCATTGGCACACATTCGGTGGAAAAAACAGCCTGTTGGCACATTCGCTGAGCACCTTTGGTGGAAAAAACAACCTCTTGGCACAACTTTGGTGGGAAAAACAACTCGTTGGCACACCTTCGGTGGGAAAAACAACGTGTTGGTATAATTGCTAGGCACTTTCAATGGGAAAAACAGCTCGTTGGCACATGTTCGGTTGGAAAGCCAATCCGTTGGCATAACTTCGGTGTGAAAAATAACCCTTTGGCACACCTTCGGCGGTCAAAATAGCCCATTGACACAGTTGCTAGGAACCTTCGGTGGGAAAAATAACCCATTGGCACACCTTTGGTGGCAAAAAAGTCCGTTGGTGTAGCTTTGGTGGGGAAAACAGACTATTGGCACACCTTCGGTGGGAAAAACAACCTATTGGCGCACTATCTGTAGGCAAAACAGCCCGTTCGTAAGGACGTTAGGTGCCTTCAATAGTAAAAACTATCCATGGGGCACCTTCAGTGGGAAAAGTAGCCCGTTGGTAGACATTCGATAGCCAAAATAGCCTGTTAGCATGGTAGCTAGGCACTTTTGGTGGGAAAACAACCCATTTGGCACCTTTGGTGGTAAACACAGCCCATTGGCACACTGTTGGTAGGCAAAGCAACCCATTGGTAAAGTCGCTAGGTGCCTTCGGTTGGAAAAACAATCCTTGGGGCACATTCTATGGGAAAAACAGCTTGTTGGTAGACACTCGGTGGCTAAAATGGCTTGTTGGCATAGTGGCTAGGCACCTTAGCTGGGAAAAATAGTCAGTTGGGCAACTTCGGTAGGAAAACAACCTGTTGGCACAGCTTCAGTACTTAAAATAATATGTTGACACACCTCCGATGGGAAAAACTACACGTTTGGACGGTCGCTAGGTAACTTCGGTGGCAAAAATAGCCCGTTGGCCCATCTTTGGTATGCAAAACAGCCTATTGGCACACCTTTGGTAGGCAAAACAGCCTATTGGTGCACCTTTAGTGGGAAAAATAAAATGTTGGTATGTTCGATAAGCACGTTTGGTGTGAAAAATAGCCCCTTGGGCACCTTCAGTGCGAAAAACAGCCTGTTGGTGCAACTTCGGTGGGAAAAATAGCCTGTTAGGCACCTTCGGTGAAAAACACAACCCGTTGGCAAGAGAACCTATTAACACAGTCGCTAGGCACCTTCAGTGGGAAAAATAACCCATTGGTGCACCTTCAGTGAGAAAAACGGCAAGATGGTACGGTGGATATGCACCTTCGGTATGAAAAATAGCCTGTTGGGCACCTTCGGTGGAAAACAGAGCCCATTGGCACACCTTCGATAGGCAAAACAACCTGTTGGAACGGTCGCTAAGGACCTTCCTTGGGAAAAACCAGCATATTGGCACACCTTTTGTAGGAAAAACAACACATTAGCACGGTGGCTAGGCACCTTCTGTGGGAAAAACAACCCTTTAGCATACCTTTAGTAGGGAAAATAGCATGTTGGCATACCTTCGGTGGGCAAGATAGTCAATTGACAGGTTGTTAGGCACTTTCGATAGGAAAAACAACCTATTGTCACACCTTCGGTGAGAAAAACAACACATTGGTACAGTTGATAGGCACCTTCGGTGTGAGAAACAACCCGTTGGCACACCTTTAGTAGGCAAAACAGACTGTTGGCACAGTCGCTAGGCACATTCAGTGTGAAAAACAACCCGTTGGCACATGTTCGGTGGGAAAAATAGCACGTTGGCACACGTTTGGTGGGAAAAACTGCACGTTGGCACAATCGTTTGGCACCATCAGTGGGAAAAACAGCCTGTGGGGCACTTTTGGTGGGAAAGATAGCCCATTGGTTGACATTCAGTGGCCAAAATAGCTTGTTAGCATGGTAGCTAAGCACCTTCGGTGGGAAACACAACCCGTTGGCACATCTTCAGCCGGTAAGATAGCCCATTGGAAAAGTCGCTAAGTGCCTTTGGTTGGAAAAAAGGTCTGTGGGCCACCTTTGATTGGAAAATAGCCCCTTGGCAGACCTTAAGTGGGAAAACAGCCTTTTGGCACACCTTTAGTAGGCAACACAGCCCGTTCGCACACCTTCGACTATCAAAACAGACTATTGGCATAGTCACTAGGCACCTTCGGTGGAAAAAATAACCAATTGGCAAGCCTTTGATGAGCAAAACAGATCATTGGCATACCTTCAGTGGGAAAAATAGCCCGTTGGATATCGTTGATGGAAAAAACAGCCCATTGGCACACCTTTAGTGGGAAAAATAGCCCGTTGGCAAGGTCGCTAGGTGCCTTCGATGGGAAAAATAGTCCGTAGGGCACCACCGGTGGGAAAAACAACCTATTGATTGGCATTCGGTGGCCAAAATAGCCTGTTAGCACGGTAGGTAGGCACCTTCGGTGAGAAAACAGCCAGTTTGGCATCTTCAGTGGGAATCACAACCCTTTGGCACACCTTTAGTAGACAAAACAACTCGTGTGCAAAGTCGTTAGGTGCCTTCGGTTGGGAAAATAGTTCATGGAGTGCCTTCAATGAGAAAACAACCCGTTGCTAGGCATTCTGTGGCACAAATAGCCAGTTGGCATGTTCACTAGGCACATAAGATGGGAGAAACAATCCGTTGGCTCCTTCGTTGGGAAAACAGCCTATTGGCACACCTCTGGTGGTAAAAACAACCCATTCGCATGGTCGTTAGGTAACTTCTGTGGGAAAAACAACCACATTGGCACCTTCGATGGGAGAAACAACCAGTCAGCGCACCTTCAAATGGAAAACCAGCCCGTTGGTGCAACTTTGGTAGGACAAATAGCACATTGGCACACCTTCGATGGGTAACATAGCACGTTGGCATGATCGTTAGGGACCTTCGGCAAGAGAAACAACCTGTTGGCACACCTTTGAAGGGAAAAATAGACCTTTAGCACACCTTCGTGTGTAAAAACAGCCTATTCGGTAACTTCTGTAAGGAAAACTGCCCGTTGGGACACATTCAATGACAAAATAGCCTATTGGCAAGGTCGCTAGGTGCCTTCGGTGGGAAAAGTAGTCTGTGGGGCACCTTCAGTGAGAAAAATATCCGTTGGCTGACATTCGATGGCCAAAATAGCCTGTTAGCGTAGTAGCTAGGCACTTTCGGTGGGAAAACAACCCGTTTGGCAAATTCCATGGGAATCACAGCCTGATGGTGCACCTTTGGTAGATAAAACTGCCCGTTGGTAAAGTCGCTAGGCGCCTTTGGTTGGAAAAATAGTTCGTGGGGCATCTTCGTTGGGAAAAATAGCCCATTGGTAGACATTCGTTGGCCAAAATAAGCCCGTTGGCATAGTCCCTAGGCACCTTAAAAGGGTAAAACAGTCTGTTGTGGTCCTTCGGTGGGAAAAACACCCCATTGACCCACCATCGGTGGGTAAAACAGTCTATTGGCACACCTTCAGTGGGAAAAATAGCCCATTGGCATGATTGCTAGGCAACTTCGGTGGGAAAAATAACCTGTAGGCCCACCTTTGGTAGGCAAAACAGCTCATTGGGACACCTTTGACAGGGAAAACAGCCTATTGGCGCACCTTCAGTGGGAAAAATAGAATGTTGGTATGGTCGATAAGCATGTTTGGTGTGAAAATAGCCCTTTGGGCACCTTCGGTGGGAAACACAGCCCGTTAGCACACCTTCGATAGGTAAAATAGCCTGTTAGCATGGTCGCTAAGGACCTTTGGTGAGAAAAACAATATATTGACACACCTTCGGTGGGAAAAATAGCACATTAGCACAGTTGCTGGGCACCTTCGGTGGAAAAAATATCCCGTTGGCATACCTTTGGTAGGCAAAACAACACGTTGGCATACCTTCGGTGGGCAAGACAACTTATTGGCACGGTCACTAGGCACCTTTGTGGGAAAAACAACCTATTGTCACACCTTCGGTGAGAAAAACACCACGTGGTACGATCGGTAGGCACCTTTGGTGTGAAAAACAGTCTGTTGGGCACCATTAGTGGGAAACACAACCCATTGGAACACCTTCAACAAGCAAAACAGCCTGTTAGCATAGTCGCTAGGCACCTTCATTGGGAAAAACAACCCGTTGGCACACATTTGGTGGAAAAGAAAACATACTGGCGCACATTTCGTGGGAAAAGTAATGCGTTGGGACGGTCACTAGGCACCTTCGGTGGGAAAAACAACCCGTTGACACATCTTTGAAGGGAAAAACAACCCGTTGGCACACCTTCGTAGGGAAAACTAGCTTGATGATGCACCTTTGGTGGGAAAAAAGCATGTTGGCACACCTTCGGTGGGTAACACAGCACCCTGGCACGATTGCTAGGCACCTTCAGTATGAAAACAACCCGTTGGCATACATAGTGGGAAAAGTAGCTCGTTGGCACACCTTCAGTGGGAAAAACAGCCTGTTGGCACAGTCGCTAAGCACTTTTGGTGGGAAAATAGCCTGTTGGCATAGTTTTGGTGGGGAAAACAACATGTTGGCACACCTTCGATGGGAAAAATAGCCCGTTGGTATAGTCGCTACGCACCTTAGGTGGGAAAAATAGCTAGTTTGCACACCTTCGGAGGGAAAACCAGCCCGTTGGCGCACCATTGGTGGGAAAAATAGCGCATTGGCACACCGTCGGTGGGTAACACAGCACATAGGCACACAATGGAAAAAACAGCTGGCTGACACGTGTTTAGTGGGCAAAACAACCTGTTGGCACAATCGCTAAGTACCTTTGATGGGAAAACAGCCCGTTGGCACACCTTCGGTGGGGAAAACAACACGTTGGCACATATTCAGTGGGAAAAACAGCATGTTGGTATAGTTGTTATGCACTTTCAGTGGGAAAAATAGCCCGTTGGCACACGTTTGGTGGTGAAAACAACATGTTGGCACACCTTCGGTGGCAAAAACATCCCGTTGGTACAATTGCTAGGCAGCTTCGGTGGGAGAAATAGCCCGTTGGCACACGTTCGGTGGAAAACAACCCATTGGCACATCTTCGGTGGGAAAAACACCCCTTTGGCACACCATTAGTGGACAAAACCGCTCGTTGGCACATCTTCAGTGGGAAAAACAATCTGTTGGCACACCTTCGGTGGAAAAATCAGCCCGTTGGCATACCTTAGATGGGTAAAACAATCTATTCTCAAGATTGCTAGGTGCATTCGATGGGAAAAACTATCCGTAGGGCACCTTCAGTGGGAAAAATAGCACGTTGGCTAACATTCGGTGGCAAAAATAGCCTGTTAGAATGGTGGCTAGGCACCTTCGGTGGGAAATCAACCTGTTTGACACCTTCAGCAGGAAAAATAGCCCATTAGGCACCATAGATGGGAAACACAGCACGTTAGCACACATTCAGTGGGCAAGAGAGCCTGTTGACACGGTCGCCAGGTAGCTACAGTAGGAAAAACAGCCTATTTACGTACCTTCGATGAGAAAAACAGCACCTTGGTATGGTCGATAGGCACCTTCAGTGTGAAAAACAGCCCATTAGGCACCTTCGGTGTGAAACACAGCCCATTAACACACCTTTGGTAGGCTAAACAGTCTACTGGCAGAGTCACTAAGGACCTTCAGTGGGAAAAACATCCCGTTGGCACACCTTCGGTGGGCAAAAGTGCCCGTTGACATAATCGCTAAGCACCTTTGGTTTGAAAAATAGCCCGTTGGGCACCTTCGGTGTGAAGCACAGCCCGTTAGGAACCTTCGTTGCGAAACACAACTTGTTAGCAAACATTTGGTCGGCAAATCAACTCGTTGGCACACCTTTTGTAGGAAAAATAGCCCGTTGGAAGACCTTCGGTGGGCAAAACAGTCCATTGGTATGATCGCTAGGCACCTTCTATGAGAAAAACCACCTATTGGGACCTTCGTTGGGAAACACAGCCCGCTGACTCACCGTTGATAGGCAAAAAAGCCTTTAGCACTGTCGCTAGGCACCTTTGGTGGGAAACATAGCCCGTTGGTACACCTTTGGTAGACAAAATAGCCCGTTGGCATACCTCTGGTGGGAAAATAGCCCATTAGCACAGCTTTGGTGGCCAAAATAGTTCATTGGCATCGTTGCTAGGCACCTTGGGTGGGAACAACAGCTCATTGGGCACTTTGTTAGGCTCGTTCGATAAGCACGTTTGGTGTGAAAAATAGCCCCTTGGGCACCTTCGGTCAAAAAATAGCCCATTGGTGCAACTTTAGTGGGAAAAATAACACTTTGGGCACCTTCGGTGAGAAACACAGCCCGTTAGCACACCTTTAGTGGGCAAAAGAACCTGTTGGCATGGTAACTAGGCACCTTCTGTGGGAAAAAAACCCATTGGTGCACCTTCGGTGAAAAAAACAGCATGATGGTACAGTTGATAGGCACCTTCAGTGTGAAAAATAGCCCGTTAGCCACCTTCGGTGGGAAACAGAGCCCGTTAGCACACTTTTGATAGGCAAAACAACCTGTTAGCACACTTTTGATAGGCAAAACAACCTGCTGGCACACGTTCGGTGGGAAAGCAACGTGTTGGCACGACCGTTAGGCACCTTTCGTGGGAAAAACAGCCTGTTGACATACCTTTGGAGGGAAAAACTTCCCATTGGCACACCTTTAGAGGGAAAAACAGAATGTTGGTACGTTCGATAAGGACATTTGGTGTGAAAAATAGCCCCTTGGGTAACTTCGGTAAAAAAAGTAGCCCATTGGCGTAACTTTGGTGGGGAAAACAGTCCGTTGGGCACCTTCGGCGAGAAACACAACCTGTTGGCACACCTTCAGTGGGCAAGAGAACATGTTGGCACAGTCGCTAGGCACCTGCAGTGTGGAAAATAACCCATTGGTGCACCTTCGGTGAGAAAAACAACACGTACGGTCGATAGGCACCTTCAGTGTGAAAAATAGCCTGTTGGGCACCTTCGGTATGAAACACAGCCTGTTGGCACACTCTTAATAGGCAAAACAACCTGTTGACACGATCGCTAAGTACCTTCGGTGGGAAAAACTAGCACGTTGGCACACCTTCGGTGGGCAAAACAGCCTGTTGGCATAGTCACTAAGCACCTCTAGTGGGAAAAACAACCCGTTGGCCACCTTCGATGGGAAAAACAACACGCTGACACACGTTCAGTGGGAAAAGCAGCACATTAGAACCATTGCTAGGCACCTTCAATGGGAAAAACAGCCCATTGACACCTTCGGAAGGAAAAACAACTCGTTGGCCCACCTTCGGAGGGAAAACCAGTTCATTAGTGCACCTTTGGTGGGAAAAACAACACGTTGGTACACCTTCGGTGGGTAGCAAAGCACATCGACACAATCTCTAGGCACCTTCGGCGTGAAAAATAGCTCGTGGCATACATTCAGTGGGAAAAATAGCCCGTTGGCACATCTTCTGTGGGGAAAACAACACGTTGGCACACCTTTGGTGGGAAAAACGGTGTGTTGGTATAGTCGCTAGGCACTTTTGGTTGGAAAAACAACCCGTTGTCACATGTTCGATTGAAAAACCAACCCGTTGGCACAACTTCGACGGGAAAAACAGCCCTTTGGCACACCTTCGGCAGTTAAAATAGCCTATTGACACGGTAGCTAGGAACCTTCGGTGGGAAAAACAACCTGTTGGCACAGCTTTGGTGGGCAAAATAGTCCGTTGGCACACATTTTCTAGGCAAAATAGACTATTGGCACACCTTCAGTGGGCAAAAAAGACTATTGACACACTATCGGTGGGCAAAATAGACTATTGGCGCCCTATCGGTAGGTAAAACAGCCCGTTTGCAAGGTCACTAGGTGCCTTCAATTGGAAAAACTATTCGTGGGGCACCTTTAGGGGGAAAAACAGTCCGTTGATAAACATTCGGTGGCCAAAATAGGCTGTTAGCATGGTAGATAGGCACCTTCGATGGGAAAACAACCTGTTCGGCACTTTCGGCGGTAAACGCAGCCCGTTGGCACACTATTGGTAGGTAAAAAAACCCATTGGTTAAGTCACTAGGTACCTTCGGCTGGAAAAACAATCTGTGGGGCACACTTGGTGGCCAAAATGGCCTGTTGGCACAGTCGCTAGGCACCTTAGCTAGGAAACAGTCAGTTGGGCACCTTTGGTGGGAAAAACAGCCCATTGGCACACCTTCAGTATGCATAACAATATGTTGGCACACCTCCGGTGGGAAAAACTACAAGTTTGCATAGTTGCTAGGTGACTTCGGTGGCAAAAATAGCCCGTTGGCCCATCTTTGGTGTGCAAAATAGCCCGTTGGCACACCTTTGGTTGACAAAATAGTTTATTGGCGCAACTTCGGTGGGAAAAACAGAATGTTGCTATGTTCGACAAGCACGTTTGGTGTGAAAAATAGCCCCTCAGGCACCTTCGGTCAGAAAAACAGCCCATTAGTGAAACTTTGATGGGAAAAATAGCCCGTTGGGCACCTTCGGTGAGAAACACATCCCATTGGCACTCCTTCACTAGGCACCTATAGTGGAAAAATTAACCCATTGGTACACCTTCGGTGAGAAAAACAGCACGATGGTACGATCGATAGGCACCTTTGGTGTGAAAAATAGCTCCTTGGGCACGTTTGGTGCGAAACATAGCCCATTGGCACACCTTTGATAGGCAAAACAACCTATTGGCATGGTCACTAAGGACCTTCGGTGCGAAAAATCAGCACATTGGTACACCTTCTGTGGGAAAAACGACACATTAGCACAGTCGCTATTAACCTTCGGTGGGAAAAACAGCCCATTGGCATACCTTTACTAAGGAAAATAGCATGTTGGCAAACCTTTAATGGGCAGGACAACCTGTTGGCATAGCCGTTACGCACCTTCGGTGGGAAAAACAACCTATTGTCACACCTTTAGTGAGAAAAACAACACATTGGTACGGTCGATAGGTACCTTCGGCATGAGAAACAGCCAGTTGGACAGCTTCAATGGGAAACACAGCTGGTTGGCACACCTTCAGTAGGCAAAATAGTCTATTGGCACACCTTCAATGGGAAAAACAGTCCGTTGGCACACCTTCGGTGGGAAAAGTAGCACGTTGGAACATGTTCGGTGGGAAAAACAGCGCGGTGGCATGATTGTTAGGCACCTTCGGTGGGAAAAACCGCCTGTGAGGCACTTTCGGTGGGAAAAATAACCCATTGGTTGACATTCGGTGGCCAAAATGGCCTGTTAGCACAGTAGCTAGGCACCTTCGATGGGAAAAACAACCCATTTGGCACCTTCAGTGGGAAACACAACCCGTTGGCACATCTTCGGTCGGCAAAATAGCCTATTGGAAAAGTCGCTAAGTGCCTTCGGTTGGAAAAACAGTCCGTGGGGTACCTTTGATGGGAAAAATAGCCCATTCACTGACCTTC
>JANQAP020666204.1:0-13401 GCA_026874005.2 Erythroxylum coriaceum | reverse complement strand
ATACACAATTCATATACACACTTCAATTACACAATCTCTTCTCTTCAATCTCAAATACACACTTCAATCTCAAATCCCTTCTCCTCAATCTTAAATTCACACTTCAATCTTAAATCCCTTCTCTTCAATCTCAAATTCACACTTCAATCTCAAATCCTAAAATTAACACTTCAATCTCAAATCCTTAATCTCAAATTTACACTTTAAAGCATTACAACAAATTTTTATTACAACAATTGCAACAAAACATTACAATAATCATAAGGGGCATTTTATCGAACATCTCATAGGCAATATGTATAATCTCTAACTAATCACAAAATAAATGCATTTTTCTATTATTTACCAACAACAATACATGTAAACAACAAATCAACCAACAATGACACAAAAAAAGACATACAACAATAATAATCACACAAAAACCGACCACCCAAAATACCCACGATTCATATATAAAAGTTGCGTTTTTTGGAGAAAAAATACATCTAATAGAGAGCTTATGGGAAAACGATGCACGATGGGCCAAAAAATGCGTAGAAAACGACGGTGGAAGCAAGGATAATCACCCAAAACAGACGACAGCGACGGAGGAGAGAAGAAGAAGAAAATAGGGGGGTCGGGTTAAAGACAACGAATAAAACGATTTCATTTGATTTAAATCAAACGACATCGTTTTATTTATTAACCAGTCGTCAATTACCGATGGAAACTAAATTCCATCGGTATTTAAATTCATCAATTATTTACCCGCCATGTCTTGCCGCTTAATTTTACGACGGAACACATTATCTTTCGGTAAACTAGATATCAATTTAACAACGGATGCTATTCCGTCGGTAAATAACCGACACTGAGCCAAATTCACTGACAGAATCATTTCCATCGGTAAATGTCCGACGCTATTTAATTGCGGAAAGCATTCCTGCAATTTTTACCGACGAAAATGGTTACGTCGTTATATGTGGTCAGAGATTTTGCGCGAATATCCTTTCCTCACTTTTACCGACGGCAATTATGTCCGTCGCTACATCTAAACTTTGACGACGTATTTACCAATGATCTTTTGTGTTTCGTCGGTAAATAGCTATGGTTTTCATTCCGTCAGTAAATTTCCGATGCTAATTTATGATTTTCTTGTAGTGTTAAAAATTGAATCAAAAAGTTAGATAGTTCAAGATTTTTACGGAAGAACCAGTTAAGTTTTTTAATCATTATTTATAACATTGATAATTAGCAAAAAAAATTTCCTTTTTGAATTCAAGTAACCACGATCATAACATCAAAATTTAAGGATCATAACAACCCACAAATCATGCCAAGCTGCTGAGTTATGCTAATATCCTTCAGGTTGTTTCATGTAAACCTCTCCCTCTAGTTCGTCATTGAGGAACGTTGTTTTCACATCCATTTGATGTAACTCAAAATCAAAATTAGCTACCAATGCCATGATCACACGAAGAGAATCTTTCTTAGATACAGGAGAAAATGTCTCCTTGTAGTCAGTTTCTTCCCTCTGAGCGAACCCTTTGGCAACAAGTCTTGCCTTATATCTCTCAATGTTGTCTCGAGAGTCTTTCTTTGTCTTAAATACCCATTTACATCTAATGGTTTCACATCATTGGGCAACTTAATGAGATCCCAGACTTGGTTAGATGCCATAGAATCCATCTCATCTTTCATAGCGTTGTACCATAGGTCCGATTCCTTAAAACTCATGGCCTGTGAAAACATTTCAGGATCATTTTCAGCTCCAATGTTGTAATCTGACTCTTGTAGATACACCATATAATCACTAGGAATTGCTGATCTTCTAACTCTAGTAGATCTCCTCAATGTTGTACATCATCCTCTCAAATAACCTGTTGCTCAACCTGTTGTTCAACTGGTTGCTTAACAATTTCTGGTTATTCCTTATTTACAACTTGATATACTAGATTGGTATTAACAGCTTGTGGAACTTCAATAACTGGTTGTATAACACCCGTTTCAACTTGAGGGGTGTGAATGACAATTAATCTATCACTTGAACCGGAGGGTTGAGCTTCATAATGGCCCTTTCCAAAAACTATGTCTTGAAATTGACCACTCCCACTGATCAAGTCATTCTCAAGAAATTTTGCATTTCTTGATTCCACTATTCTAGTGCTGTGAGATGGACAATAGAATCTATATCCTTTAGACCTTTCAGTATATCCAATGAAATACCCACTAATGGTCCTTGGGTCTAGCTTCTTCTCTTGTGGGTTGTAAATTCTTACTTCAGACGGGCATCCCCAAATTTGCACATGCCTCAAATTCGGTTTCCAACCCTTAAATAACTTAAAAGATGTCTTTGAGATAGCCTTGGTTGGAACTCGTTTTAATATATACACAGCCGTCTTAAGAGCTTCAGTCCATAGGAATTGAGAAAGTTTTGTGTTACTCCTTATACTTCTCACTATGTCCATTAAGGTTCAGTTTCTTCTTTCTGCCACACCAATCTGATCCAGAGAACCAAGCATGGTGTACTGGGCAACAATCCCATGTTCTTAAAGAAACTTCGCAAATGGACCAAACGCTTGACCTTACGATTTTAATTAGTTTTTCACATTGATTCTCTTCAGCCTTAAAAATTTAAAGGCATCCAAAGCTTCATCCTTCGAACGAAGTAAGTAGAGATTCATATATTGCAAATAATCATCTATGAAGGTGATAAAGTATTTCAGACTATTTGCGTCCATATCTAGACAATCTGTATATATGATTTCTAATAGGTTTGTGCTCCTCTTGGCACCCCTTTTAGACTTGTTAGTTTGCTTTAATGCAATCCACGCAAGTCTCGAAGTCAGCAAAATCCAAAGTAATAAGAACCCCTCATTTACTAATGTCTTAATTCTCTCAATGGAGATGTGTCCTAATCTACGGTGCCATAACATAGAGGATTCTTCATTCACAACACATCGTTTCAACCCAGCGGTGACATGCATCGAATTATAGACATTATCATTTTGTAACTGAATGGAATAAAGATCATTAGATAATGTACCATAATCAATAACTTCAAATCCATTATATAATATGAAACCAGAATCTGAAAAGTTAAAGGAAAAACCAAAAGGTACAAGTCTTGATACAGAAATCAATTTTCTAGAGAAATTTGGAACATAAAAGGTCTTTTCCAAACACAAAATAAAGTCACAGCTTCAAACTAAACTACAAGTGCCAATGGCTTTCATATATGAACTCGTCTTGCTTCCTGAATAGATGTATTGTTCACTTCTCACCGGCTTCCTTAGGTTTTGCATACCCTGCAAGGTATTTCAAACATGGATTGTAGAACCAGAATCAATCTACCATGTGTTATGATTAACATTAACCATATTATATTCATAACAAACAAATGAAATAAAAGTACCTTTCTTTTCAAGTCAATTCTTAAATTTAGCGCAGTCTTTCTTCATATGTCCCTTCTTCTTACAAAAGAAACACTTTGATGGTTTCTTTATATCGGA
The DNA here is from genome assembly GCA_026874005.2 of Erythroxylum coriaceum. Taxonomy (NCBI): domain Eukaryota; kingdom Viridiplantae; phylum Streptophyta; class Magnoliopsida; order Malpighiales; family Erythroxylaceae; genus Erythroxylum; species Erythroxylum coriaceum. The sequence continues at coordinate 9,907 of JANQAP020666204.1, read as the reverse complement.
CAGAGGAGAAATTTTGCCTTTTCCCTTGTTTTTAACATCATCCTGTCTCTTCTTTCTTGAAACAGTCAAATTTACGCTTTCACCCTCTTCCATCAACAACCTCTCCTCTTCTTGCACGCACATGGTCAACAGTTCATTGATCGACCACTTGTCTTTATGTGTGTTATAAGAGATTTTGAAAGGATCGTATTGTTGGGGTAGAGTGCACAGAATGTAATGTACCAGGAAAGATTATGATATGGTAAGCTCCAAGGTTTTTAGCTGAGCCACTATGTCTTTCATACGCATGATATGATCACGTATGCCCCTTATGCCAGTGAGCTTCAAGGATGACAATTGAATAATCAAGGTGCTGGCAAAGGCCTTATTAGATGTGACAAATTGCTCATCAATGGCCTTCAATAGATCCTTGACATTATTATGTTGTTTGACAGAACTACGAATACCAGCAGATATTTTGGTCTTTATGAACATCACGGAGAGGCGATTAGATCTCTCCCATTTTTTATAAAGAACAACAACATATGGAGTCCTGGTTTCAGTTATATTTGGTGGTTCATCTTTCCTAATAACATAGTCCATATCCATCCAGCCCAAATGAAGCAGAATTCTCTCCTTCTACGCTTTATAGTTGTCACCCCTCAATTCGGGAATATCACACTTAATATCAGAAATATTCACAGTCTGAGTAACTGCAAGTTCAAACATACATGCTTGTTATATATAATTTGAGATCAATAATAATTCATGTTTTACCAATGTAAATCATGCTTTTAATACATGAATTTAATGACATAAGACTTGCCTATGGGCTAAAGTTCTACTCAATTAGATTCATCTATAACTTTATGACAAAACTATTGAATTATGTTCCTTTTCTTAATTCCTATGGGTAGATTAAGAAATATAATCCAATATTTCATCCTAATTAATCATACAAATATAACAAAATTCCTGTGGGTAGATTTTATCATATCACGTATGATTAATTACAATTAATGTTTTAATGTGACCTTAAAACTAAACATATAATCCTAATTAATTTGAGATGCTGTGGCTACTTCCAATCAATTAAAATCATATAGATCACTCACATTACCTTAAGCTTAAATAAAGCCTAAACATTTGCATTAATTAATAAATAATGCAAATAAATCAAATAACAATGCACAAAATTATTTAATCTAATTTTGCATGTATAATGATCATAAATTTATACACACAATTTTTAATTAATCACATACAATTTGTGCAAATAGTTAAACAATTATAACTAGCATGTCAAATTTAATTCCACTATTAGACATACAAATTAAAAATTAATGTTCACAAAATATTAATTTCAAAAATGATTTTATAATTAAAATCACAAGAAAATGGGTTAGTTCTTGATTAACCCAACAATTACTAACTTTAATACAATTAATGAATTAATAAATTAGTAATTAAAAAATGACATAACATCGTCTTCAACCTCCAGCCCGGTCGGTGTGACCTGGCTCCAACCCGATGACAACAGGCACGCGCCAGTCGCCAGAAGGTTGAGGATGGCGATGATGGGACGACGACGACGAGGAGTAGAGGAGTGTTAGACTCCAAAAAACAAACCATACGATGTTGCATGGCTGCCAACGTTCGAAGGCTGTTATGCACAGTCATCGTCGTCCCTCCTCTCTTCACCGTCCTGTCATTGTTGGGTGCAACATGGAGTACCAAAACACGATTCTAACATCCATCATGTACACAAACGTCGAGAATTTTCAACAACTCATGCTCAGCTCACACGGCAAAAATGAAAAAGAGAAATAGAACATAAAAGAGGCATATTTTCTCAGACAGTTCAAATGTAAGGCAGAGGCACGGTGACTCTGATACCAAATGTAAATCAAGCATGCATCTTAAAATGGAAGATTATTTACATATAAACAAGATACATGCATGATATTCACAATGTTTAGCAACGGAAGCATAACATAAAAATACCTCCAACCATTGCACCGATACTGTCCAGCAACGCCTCTGAAAATTTTGAATCTTCTAGCCTTTGATCTCCATAACTCGATGGTGTGCAGTGAATGTTGCATGAAGTCGAGGATAAGGACCCAAAATTATATAATCCATCGCTTTATCATCTCTGCCCATCACAGAAGATGAAGAAGATGATGTATGTGTTAGGAACAATTAGGACTTGGATAGAGTAAGGTTGCAGTTAAAACAAAACTAAAAATATTGAAGATAAACTAGGCAGACAAATTTTACATGAAAAACTCCTAAATTAGGGTAAAAATCACGGGCAAGGATAGAAGAATTTTACTACTAAAAAATTGGAGAATTACAAGGAGAAAAACTAGACCCATAAAAAAGAATACAAAATATTTTTTCTCTCTTCTTTTTCTTTTTTTTTCACCCCACTTCTCTCTATTTTTATTTTTGCTTTGCTCGTATAGATGCTTTCTTTTTGTTTTTCTCCTACCTATTTACGATTGGCCAAATTGGCTGACCATTATTTGTTTTATTAGGCATGTCCTAACATGCCAACAATTATATCTTCACACAATTCTTTCTACCTTGCCACTTCATGTTGCTTACGTCTCTGTCAGGCTGCACAAGGATTGACACCTTATAAACTTGTCAGCATTGATTGCTTTTGTCATAAAATCTGCTAGGTTATCCATTGTATGAATTTTCTGCATATCCATTGTTCCTTCTTCCACTTTCTCACGAACAAAGTGATACTAAACTCGAATGTGCTTTGTTTTTGAATGAAATGTTGGATTCTTTGCAAGATGCAAAGCACTCTGACTATCACAATATAGAGTAATATTCTCTTGTTTATACCTAAGTTCTTCCAACAACATCTTTAACCACGTTGCTTCTTTACTGGCTTGTGTAGCTGCTACATATTCTACTTTAATTGTTGACGTAGTTACAACTGATTGCAGTTTTAAAACCCAGTTCATAGCCCCTCCAGCTAATGTGAACACATATCCAGTAGTGGATTTAATTTTGTCAAGATCACCTGCATAATCAGTATCAACATATCCTTTGATAGTAAAATCTGGTCCTTCATAACATAATGCAACATCTGAGGTTCCCTTGATATAAATGAGAATCCTCTGAACTATATTCCAAGGCTCTCGACCAGGATTCGCCATGTATCGACTAACCACTACCACTGCATGTGCAATATCTGGTCTTGTACAAATCATAACGAACATCAGTCTCCCCACTGCTAATGCATACGGTACTCGAGACATCTCCATCCTCTCTTCTTCATTGCTAGGACTTATACTTAAGGATAACTTGAAATTAATAGGAAGAGGGGTATAAATTGACTTACAATCTTGCATGTTGAATCCCCGCAAGATCTTCTTCAAATAATTCTTTTGAGAAAGACAAATCTTCCTATTATTTCTATCTCGGTGAATTTGCATCCTTAGAATTTTGTTTGCTAGTCCCAAGTCCTTCATTTCAAATTCCCTAGCCAACTGTGCCTTCAATTCTTTGATACGATCATTGTTAGGGCCTACTACCAACATATCGTCTACATACAACAACAAGACTATAAAATCATCTTTCTCAAACCTCTTGAAATATGCACAAGGGTCTGCATTTAGTCTGCAGTATCCAAGGCTCATGAGGAAGGAATCAAATGTCTTATACCAACACCTTGGCAGCTACTTTAAACCATGCAAAAATTTGTTCAACCTGCAAACCAAGTTCTCTTTCGCCTTTTCTTCAAAACCTTCTAGTTGGAACATATAAATTTCTTCTTCAAGATCTCCATGAAGAGATGTAGTTTTCACATCTAACTGCTCAAGATGCAAGTCAAATATAACATTCATTGCCAAAACTACTCCAACTGTAGTGAGTCGAACCACAGGAGAAAATAATCAATACCTTCTTTCTGAGCATATCCTTTTACCACCAATCTAGCACGATATCACTCCACTTGATCATCACCACTTTGTTTGATCTTGTAAACTCATTTATTGCCAATAGGCTTTCTTCCTTGCGGTAATGACACCAGCTCCCATGTCTTATTCTTATGAAGTGTTTCAATTTCTTCTTACATTGCTATCATTCACTGAGATGCATTTGAACTATTCATTGCTTCTTAAAGAGTTGATGGCTCCCCGTCCTTAGTGAAAAGATAGTATGCAATATTGCCCTCCATAATATAGTCTGAGTGCCAGCTTGGTGCTCTTCTTATGCTAGTTGATCTCCGAGTATCTGAAACATCATATTCAACTGGTTCTTACTCCTTGTGCTCTAATGCAGCTTCAAAAGAATCATTTTGATCAACTTCCCTATCCACTTGTACTGTTATAGTTTCTGGATTCTCTTATACAATGCCAACATTTTATGTTTGCTCTTGATACTTATCTTCTATGAAGAAAACATCCCTGTTGATAACAATCTTGTGGACAGTGGGATCCCATAGACGATACCCCTTCACACCTTCAACATACCCTAAGAAAATGCATTTTATAGATTTTGGATCCAACTTTGTAGTTTCTTGGGCATTGAACTTCACATAGTCAGGACTTCTAAATATATAGAGGTTGAAATAATCCATTGGTTTACCAATCCACATCTCCATTAGTGCCTTCAACTCAATTGCAATTGGTGGAGCTCAATTCACCATAGAACTGGCAGTATTGATTGCTTCTGCTCGGAATTTCTTATCTAAGCTTACAGTTCTCAACATCGCTCTTGTTCTTTCCAATAGAGTTTTATTTATCCGCCCTACTACTCCATTTTGTTGAGGAGTGTTTGCTGTCGTGAACTGCCTTTTGATGCCTTCTTGAGTACAAAATTCATCAAATTTTATTCCAATATATTCTCCTCTATTTCTGACCACAAACACTTGATCTTCTTACCAGATTCGTAATCCACCTACGCTTTGTGAAATTTGAAGACTGAAAACACATATGCTTTCCTCTTGATAGGAATTACCCAACATCTCCTCGAATAATCATCTATGAATATTACAAAGAAATTTGCTCCTCCTAGGATATAACTGGTGCTTTCCATAAATCAGAGTGAATCGATTCTAGAATTTCTTTGCTTTTGAACTTTGATGTGTTGAATTTCAATCGATGCTGCTTACTCACAATACAATGCTCACAGAAGGGTAGTGAAACCTTTGTAAGACCTAGAAGTAGATTCTTCTCTGCAAGTATCTTTACTCCTTATTTTGACACATGTCCAAGCTTTTTAAGCTACGTCATTGCAGATTTGTTATCTGGACTAGTCACTGCAACGGATGCCTCTCCTTTATGCAAAGTTACTCCCTTCAGCATGTATAGATTTGCAACAATCTTCTCTGCTTTCATAAATACTAGCGCTCTTTTAATTACTTTCATAATCTTGTTTTGAATCTCAAATCTAAAACCGAGATCATCCAGTTGTCCTACAGATAATAAATTCTTCTTCAGGCCCTCCATATGTCCCACTTTTTCAATAGTTTGAATTATACCATCATACAACTTTAACTTGATGGTGCCAATTCCAACGATCTTAAGAGCTTGACGATTACAATTATACACAGATCCTCTAGAGACAGATTCATACTGATGGAACCATTCTCTTTGAAAGGTCATATGAAAAGTAACTGCTGAATCAAATAGCTAGACATTGGCAAATCTTCTCTTTCCTCCAATAGTCATTGATACTTCATAAACCATTGCGTTTCCATTATCTGAAGTGCTTGAAACGTTTCCTTGAGGAGCAGAATATTTCTTGTTTAGATTCCAACAATCCTTTTTCAGATGACCTTCTTGCCATAATTGTAGCATTTATAGTTCTTCTTACTCCTAGATTTTAATCTACCATGATTATGACTCCCACTTGGACGACGTTCCATTGATTTACCTCTCATCACCACTAAGGCCTCTGCTTGTTGCAAACTTGCCAACCTGTCTTCCTTGCTCTTGCGCCGGCTCTCTTCTTTCAGAATAGCAGCTGCAATGTCATCAAAGATTAAAGTGTCCGTATTGGTTGTTAAATTTATGACGAGTTGATTATATGAATCTAGTAGACTTTGAAGTAGAAGTTCCACACATTCACTTATTGCTATTGTATGCCCCAATGATGTGAGTTGCGAAAATAAAGTATTCAAAGTGTTTAAGTTCTTCGTCACCTAAGTGGATTCTGCCATACGTAAAGTATATAGTTTCCTCTTCAGACAAATTTTGTTGTGGAGTGATTTGACCTCGTATAATTTTGTGAGGTGATCCCATATTTCCTTCGCATTCTTCTTTTCCTCTGTGCTGGATAATACTCCATCAGCTAAAGTTAGTTGAAGATTAGCTACATCATTCCCATCTATCTCGTTTCACTTTTCATCTGTGACTCCAAGTGGTCGTTCACTAATGGCTGCCAGACAATTATCTTTCCTCTGACCCTCACGATTGCCTTTAACAGTCCCTCCATTTCTGGATAGAAGCTTACTCAAAGCCCGTACCCACCTAAGATAGAGTTCCCTCATCATGAGTTCATTGAGATTGAGGACATATCAGAAACTAGTAAGCTTTACGAGGAGGAGGAAATGCAGTACAGATCCTTCTGTTTTGATCCTGACAAGCTTAAAAAGCTCAAGAAAAAACCATGGAAGATGGAGTTCTAGCCAAGTGTACAACATTTGAAACTCTGTCAGGTTTTGTGTGGGGAGCTCATTGTCAGGCACTAAGAATGCTACCTGATCAACAGACAAAACTACTGTTTTCTGTAGATGGAAGGGCTAAATTTGTGCCTCCATTACCTGAAGGTTACTGTGGTAATGGTATTGTTCTTGCAAACTGTGTGCGTAAAGCAGGAGACATAGTTGATAGTCCACTGTCCTTCTCAGTAGGGCTAGTTCATGATGCAGTTCAAATGGTTACTGATAGTTACATGAGATCAGCTATTGATTATTTTAAAGTTACAAGAGCTAGACCTTCTCTGGCTGCAACTCTTTTGATCACAACTTGGTCTAACTTATCTTTCCACATTATAAACTTTGGGTGGGGTGAACCCATTTCATCAGGACCTGTGGGTTTGCCTGAGAAGGATGTAGTTCTCTTCCTTTCTCATGTTCAAGACAGAAGAACCATAAATTTGCTTTTGGGTTTGCCTGCTTCTGCTATGGCAATCTTTGAAGGATTGATGCTACAGATTTGAACCCAATAAAAAACATTCATGGATTGTTAGTTTACTCCTGATTACTGCAGCGGATTATATATATCCTATTGCAAAAAGGAGTAGTAGACATGAAAATGTCTCCTAGATTCTTTGTTTCTGCTCGTTTTCTGGTTAAGTACTTAAAATTCAGTAATCTTATCGTCCAACTCTTGAATAAAACAACACTAATATTCTTTATGAAATGTTAGTTTGTTGATGCGACTGTAGTTGCGATACATTATGAATAATGGTTCAGTCCTGTTCGGACCGTGACCATAATATTACAGCTATAATTGCTGTTATAATTCACAATTTAAAAGCCTGGATGCAAGTTTACGTCTTACGTTACTCTTTTCAATTTTGTTCTAATATATTCATCGGATTATAGTGAAGGGTTTTGAGGGGTACTGAAAGAAATTGAACCAGATCCAAGTGAGCTCATATACAATTAGGATATTATATTTCAACCTAAAATTTTAAATCCTTACGTGGGATTACTCGTGAATTTCCAACATCTCTCCCTCACAAGTGGATCCTGATAGGATTTAGACTTATGATCATATATAATCAGATTTCTAAATATTAAATTGAATAACCAGAATCAGATGCAGATCAAATAAACAATGATTTATGTATAAATAAGAACACTAACCTTGATCCATTGCATAGCGGAAGCATAAACAGTAAAACTTGATGAACTTGTATTCTTCCAAGCCAAGATTCAGAGACCGAATGGATTCTCCTTAACAGAGAAAATTGACAAAACTTTGTTTATGAGGAATTTCAAGCATGTGTGTGGCTTGGGGACCACAACCCTTTTATAGTCGGTTTAGACTTACGGGCCATTATGGGTCCATTAACCATAATGACTCGTAATGGGCTTCTACACATCAGGCCCATACTAATACTTAATTAATATTTCTATAGGCCCAATTAATTTACTAAAGTTAGATCACATTTTATTAGGCCTATTACCGAGATAGAAATCTACGTACATATATTTATACACGTGGCCCATAAAATTCTAACAATCTCCCACTTGGGCTACGTGTGTTTCTGGATAATGTACATAGAATAAAAACTTAATGCACGCAAACTAGCTATCTCATTTCAGAAATATACCAAAACAATTTGGTCCATCAATTTTACTAGTGTGGCATCAAAGCGGCTTTTGTCATCTAATTTTGTGACTAAACCAAACAATTGTCACAATACCAACAGAATCAATGACATAGATCAAGTATGGATGCGTAGCATAGAAATTACATGCGATGTGATCATAATCATGCCTATTTCCAACTGGTCCTAAATTTATGACTTGGAGAGTCTCAAAACACTTTTTAGCCTTATGCAATACCGCAACAAAAAGTAAATTCTATATGTTCAAAATTTTCAGATAAACATGAAATTCATTAGATTTCATAAACCAAAGTCTGTATAGAAAATAACTTTACACCTTGGAAACCTAAAACCTTAAAACATGAAATTTAGATGTCAAAGAACATACATAGAAATAAAAGATTAACTCCCACTAAAGTGATATGTCTGACAGACCTACTACACCCATATTGGCCACATATATATGAAACACTGAAGGTGGCAACCCTTTAGTGAGTGGGTCCGCAATATTGGAGTTTGTACCAATATGTTCTATAGACACTTGAAGATTCTGAACCCTTTTTTTCACAGCCAAATATTTGATGTCGATATGCTTTGATTTTGACGAACTTTGGCTGTTATTTGAATACAGTGCAGCGGCTTCATTATCACAATAAATCTTTAGTGGTCGTTTTAGATCATCAACCATTTGCAGCCTAGTGATAAAGTTTTACAACCATATTCCATGACACGATGCTTCATAGTAGGCTATATATTCTGCCTCCATTGTAGAAGAAGCTACAAGTTTCTTTTTTTCACTTTTCCATGAAACAGCTCCTCCACCCATCATGAAAACATAACCTGAGGTGGATCTTCTGCTATCTAAACATCCAGCGTGATCAGAGTCGGTGTATCCAATGACTTCCAATCGCTCTGATCTTCTGTATGTGAGCATATAGTCCTTTGTTCTCTGTAAATACCTCATAACCCGTTTTGCTACTTTCTAGTGATCCATTCCCAGGTTACTCAAATATCTGCCCAACATCCCTGTTATGAACGCTATATCCAGACGCGTACATACATGTGCATACATGAGATCTCTATAACCGAAGCATAAAGGATTTTATCCATCTCATCTTTCTATGTGTCCAATTTAGGACATTGAAGCAAACTAAACTTATCACCTTTTGAAACAGGAGTGTCTCCCGGTGCACAATTATGCATGCCATATCGACGTAGCACCTTATTAATATAGGACTTTTGAGATAAACCAAGTATACCTTTTTTACGATCCCGATGGATCTGTATACCCAAAACAAAAGATGCTTCACTAAGATCTTTCATCTCAAAATTCTTTGACAGAAATTTCTTGGTTTCATGCAATAGACCCACTTCGCTGCTGGCCAGTAGAATATCATCTATATATAACACCAGGATAATAAATTTGCTCTCACTGAACTTGATATATATGCACTGATCAACGATGTTTTCTTTAAAACCAAACGAGGTTATCACTTGATCAAATTTCCGATACCATTGGCGGGATGCCTGCTTTAAACCATAAAAGAACTTCTTAAGTTTACAAACAAGATGCTTTGAATCATTAGATTCAAAGTTCTCTGGTTGCACCATGTATATTATTTCA
>JANQAP020665882.1:0-13406 GCA_026874005.2 Erythroxylum coriaceum | reverse complement strand
ATATGTATTGCTTTAATAATACGATTATGATACCTTTGGATTTTGTGTGAATACAAAGGGGGTCTTGAATTTGTTTTATTGTTTAGAATATTCTTATAATCATTGATGACTTCTTATGTTCTTCTTTAATAGTCTAAGTATTTACTGTATGTGGAATCAGTTTGAAATCAATTGTAAGTAATTAATTACTACGATTAATAATTCAACTTCAATATGATTAATGCAAACATAGTATTAGCACAAGGAAGTAATACGTTTCATAGACAAGACAATTCGTTCCATAATAAACCCCTAGGATGGTATATAGGCTGGAAACCCATGATGTAGCTCCTGTGAGGCTTATCGGTGAAATACTCCACGAGCCTAGGAATCACAAAGAGAACTTGTTTTCTTGATTCACAGGTGTAAACAATGCCACGTACCATAGTTTTGAAATCTATTGTAGGTGATTAATTAAATTGTTTAATACTTAGGGGATGTGTAAAGTTTAGATGTTCTATAAATTTTGGGGTGCCATGAAGGATACCAACTATGGAATCACTGATTTAAATTAACAGTTTTGCAAAAATAAGCAATGTTGATAGATCTTGGATGTATAGACGATTATCACGTGATGGTTTCATTAATCCTGAATTTGTTGAGGGAGTTGAAGTTTTTATTCATTATGCATATTCTCAACCTGCATATAATGGTTGGGACAAAGATCAGATGTCCATGTAAAAAATGTAAACACATTCATTTACTTCCTATTGATGAAGTGAACGGCCATTTGTTGAGGAGAGGGTTTGTCCCCAATTATTTTTAGTAGACACAACATGGGAAACCGTTGATTTGTAGCACCTCAAGGAGTAATCAAGCACAATTGTCAGTTAGCTTCAATGAGTTTGAAAGGGGGATTGGATTTAGAACAAATAATGTGGATGCAAATGAAAATCCTTACATGCAAATGGTTTATGATACAGGCGGTTATAGCTTTCAGGAAAATATAGAAAATCTTGAAGAAGAACCCAACCCTCAATCTAAATAGTTTTTTGACTTACTACACTTAGTTGACTAAGAACTATGGCCAAATAGTGAGATAATGACTCAATTGTCTTCAATTGCTCGTATCTTGAACATAAAGTCTGAAGGGCATATTTTTGATAATAGTTTTGATGAAATTCTTGGATGGTATAATGAATCATTGCCTCCTGATCACACAATGGCTGATAGTTTTTACAATATGAAGAAACTTATTAGGCGTCTTGGTTTACATGTTGAAAAGATTGATTATTGCAAATTGGGATGTATGTTGTATTGGAGTGATGATGTGGAATTACAAGAGTATAAATTTTGTGGTCAATATAGGTTCAAGCCTAGAAAGTGTTATATGAAAGGAAAGTTAATACCCTGGAAGTGGATGTATTATTTCTTATTAACTCCGAGACTTCAAAGACTATATGCTTCTGATGTTACTGCGTCTCACATGAGATGACATAATGAACACGAACAGGAAGATGGAATAATGAGTCATCCATCAGATGCATTGCTATGGAAAAATTTCAATGACACCCATTATAAGTTTGCAGCTAAAAGTTGAAATGTTAGGTTAGGATTGTCGACGGATGGATTTCAACCTTTTGGTCAATCTGACCAGCAATATTCATCATGGCCAGTCATAATTACTCTTTATAATTTGCCTCCATGGATGTGTATGAAAGAGGCGTATATGTTATTGACAGTGATTGTGCCAGGGCCTACAAATCCAAAGCATAAAATTGATGTTTTCTTACAACCATTGATATCTGAATTGCAACATTTTTGAGAATATGGGGTTGAGACATATGATATCTCTCTAAAACAAAATTTTGTGTTAAGAGCAGCTTTGATGTGGACAATTAGTGATTTTCTGGCATATGCCATATTATCTGGATGGAGCATAGTAGGAAAAATGGCTTGTCCTTATTGTTTAAATGATTCTGATGCATTTTATCTTCCAAACAGGGGCAAAATATATTGGTTTGACAACCACAAAAAATTTCTTATTCCAGATCATCTATTGAGGCGTAATAAACAAAAGTTCATTAAGAATAGGATGGTAAAAACACCTCCTCCTCCTGACAAATCTGGTGAAGAGATATTACATGAGAGTAAGGAATTAGGCTTGCTGAAAGTTACAGAATTTGAAGGTGATGAAATCAATATAAGCATTAGTAGAAACTTTGGCTTGAGAAAACGAAGGATCTTTTGGGATTTGTCATATTAGAAAACTAATTTGATACGTCATAATCTAGATGTGATGCATATTGAAAAAAATATTTTTGACAATTTGTTCAATACCATAATGAACATTGAAGGGAACACAAAAGACAATGCAAAATTACGAGTTGATTTGAAGCTTTTTTGTAGAAGGAATGAGTTATATAAAGATTTTCGGATAGGTAAATATCCAAAAGCATGTTACACTTTGGATAAAAAACAGAAGGAAATATTGTGTGAATCCTTAATGGTTATGTTTCAGACTTAGCAAGGTGTGTGGACATGCAAAAGTACAAATTATTTGGGATGAAAAGTCATAATTGCCATGTGTTTATGCAAAGGCTAATTCTAATTGCATTTCGAGAGTTGCTATCAAATAAGGTTTGGGAAGCAATAATAGAATTAAGTTTGTTTTTCAAAAGCTTAACATCATTTGAAATTAAGTTGGTTGAAATGGAAAAATTGGAAAGGAAAATTCCAGTAATTTTTTGGAAGTTAGAAGGGATATTTTCTCCAAGCTTCTTTGACTGTATGGAGCATCTACCTGTCCATTTATCCGATCCAGTCTAATATCGTTGGATGTATCCATTTGAGAGGTACATAATTTAACAAAAATGATTGTAATTGAAATCATATTATCATGTTTTCATAACTAAATTCGTATAACCCTATATGCTCATATAGGTATTTGCATCACTTGAAGAAAAATGTGAAGAACAAGGCTAGAGTTGAAGGTTTGATATGTAATGCTTATTTAGTAAAGGAAGCTAGTATATTTTGTTCACATTATTTTGAGCCGCATGTTCACACAAGAGAAAGAAAAGTTCCTCATAATGACCATGGGGGAGGAACTAGTGATGCTGATGGTAACTTATCCATTTTCACATATCCTGGATGGTCATATAGATGTTCAACAAGAAGAATATTAACAGAGGAAGAAATTGAGACTGCCCATGGTTACATTTTATTGAACTGTGAAGAGGTTCAACCTTTCGTGCAGTAAGTATCAAATGATTATTTCAGTTTTGAAATGTAGTGTTATTCATAACTGGAATATATAATAATGTTTTAGATTATACGAGGAATTGTTACGCAAGCTTATGCTCGACAAATCATAGGATGATATCGATAAAAAAGTTGGAAGACAGTTTCCTTGATGGTTTGAGCAATATGTAAGTTTTTACTTACAAATATTAAAATGATTTAATTATAAGATTTAAGTGTTCAAATAACATAGTATATTGTTTAATATGTTATTTTCTTTTCTGTAGGCCTTAGAAAATTCAATAGAGAACAAGTTCATATGTGATCTTGCGAAGGGACCTTTGTGAACTGTTAAATAATATCCGGTGTATTTCGTTAATGGATACAAATATCATACAAAATATCATGGTCATAGCATGGCAACAATAAATAGTGGAGTTTGCATACAGGGAGAATTGACTGATTACTATGGCAAAATTATTGAGATACTTGAAATTGAGTACCCTGTATTGCCAATAAAGCAAATTATGATATTTAAGTGTGAGTGGTTTGATCTAACTCCAAATGTTAGTACAAAAGTGTATAGCCGATACAATATAGTTGAAATCAACAAGCAAAGAAGATTTTGACATTTTGAACCTTTCATATTGGCAATGCAAGCGATCCAAGTGTATTATGTCCCTTTTCCCAGCTTACAACAAGATAAGTTAGATTAGTTAGCTGTTTGCAAAGTTAAACCTATAGGTGTTTTTAAATCACGTGGAAAAGGAGAACAGAGAATTGAAAGTCAAGCCTTTCAGGAAGAGACTTATGAAATAAATGCATTTGTCGTATATGAGGATAATGAACCTCTAAACAATTTATGTAATGAATATGTTGAAATTTTATCTAGAGAGGATGAGGAGGGCCAGAGATCTGAAGAAGAGCCTGAGTTTGATTCAAATTCTTTAGAACAAGAAGATGATTTTGAGTTACAATTAAGTGATGATAGCGATTAATTTGTGTTTGTAATTGAATATTATATGAACAAATCAATTATTTCCTTTTCAATATATGGTATAAATTATTGAAATGAAATTGTAATATTTCTACAAACTTCGATCAAATATTAATTTCTGGTTGAAATATGGCACCAAAAAGAAGATAGGATATTCCGCAACTAAGATTCAGACCACGATTCATAGGTACTTACTGTACAGGTGAAGGATCTCATGGTGTAGTAGGTGGAGGGGGTAGTTGGAGATGAAACACCTCCTCCCCCTCCACCTACTGCACTGGTAGATGAGGCTACACTATCAACCACTCCTACATCATTTACTACTCCTATACCGACAGAGATATCAGGGGTAAATAATACGAATGAAGGAGACGGCCGCCAGCCTAGATCTGAGGGACCCGATGGATGAAAATATATCACAATTGTCAATAATATGTAAGTGAAAATACATGAACCATTATATGTTTATAATTAAGTTATAGGTTTAAATTTTAAAAAAGGTATAAATTTATTTGTTTTTATATTAGGTTATTTCCATCTGGATCCTGTTCAAGAAACATGACATCGAAATTCAAGGAGAAGATTAATCCTGAGGGCTATGTATGGAAGAATATCTCTCAGGCAATAAAGGAATTTTACTATCACAAGTTTGAGTTACAACAAAAATTATTATTTTCTTTTTTAATTAACATTTTTATACATTAATTTGATAAATATTATTACATCAAAAGTATTTATGGAATATTTTTCATTTTGTTACAGAAAGAATTTTTTTGGGATTTTCAATTTGATGGGATCATCTATAGAGTATGGGAGAGACGAGTGCGTACACACTATCGCAACTTTGTTGCTGCAATACGTAGGGCGGGTGTACGACCGCCTTACATTTCTGAAGACATATGGAGTCGTTAGCTGCAGTATTGGATATCACCTGAGGCCATGTTTATTTCACAGCGTAATTCAGCCAACAGACATGAAGGACCGGGGGGAGAGAGTCTTCCCATTCATATGGAAGGATCTATTACCTACCAAGAGCATGCAGAGAGACTTGTAAGTATCTACAATTTACAGTTATATTCTCATTTATTTTCTTTACTGTATTTTAATTGAATTTGATGTGTTAAAATTTGGAATGAAAATATGTGTTTCTTATTGAGAATGATAATGTTATAAATGTCTGGTGCCATATATGGCTGTGTTTTTTAATTTTTTTCTTTGTTCAATTAGGGTAGATATCACAAAAATAGATGAAACTCTACCGAAATTTTTATAAATTATAATTCACTTATAATTAACATTTTATTCTTATGCAAGAAAAGTTTATGGGCATGAGGCCTACACCTCGTCAGCTATTTCTGCACACTCACACTAAGAAGCATGACGATGTGACATTCGTCAACAGTCTTTGTAGAGAACTCAATATATGTGAAATTTATGGTTTAATATTAATAATGCTTAATAATTATCACTTACTAATATAAACATTGTTTTCTGATAGGACCAAATATAAGAAAGTATTGAACGACAGTCTCAGCAATCTGAAGATGTTGATGAGACTGAAACTTATTTTCATGCAGTGGGTGGTAAGGACCGTCGTGGGAGGATATTCAGCTTAGGTTCATTTGCGAATACATGTTATTCACAATCCTCCATGTCCAGTACAACAGCATCTGGTAAGCGGCCCACCGCCAATGAAGTGCAAGAGCTTTGGGGCACAGTGCAGACATTGACAACTCAGTTGCAACAGTCGATGGAATAGTTTCAACAGTCAATGCAGTACATCGCTCAGTTCTGTCAGGAGGTGAATGAGTTGAAGGTTAAGGGTAGCACCTCATCACACCAACCAGAGCATCCACCGTCTCCAGATCAATAGTGTACTTTTGGTCATTTAATTTGTATTACAAATTCTTATTATGTACAATGTAATGTTTTTATTATCAATTAAGATATTTTAACTTTTAATCATCAATCAAAAGTTCTATTTAAGCAAATTAAATGTATATTATAAATTTATAATTGTTAAAATTATGCATTAATCATAATTTAAATATACTGACGGTATATATTATATATTTTTAAAAAAATTTTGTTGCTTATTTACCGACGCAAAAAATATCTGTCGGTAAAGTCATCTCTGTTTATCGACGGTCTATTCGCAAATCTGTCAGTAATCACAGATGAAATAACTAATTCTCTCGTAATTTTTACTGATGAAATAACATATTGGTTAGTAACCTTTTAGCAAATTTACTGACGGTAAATTTCTTACCATCGATACTTATTCCAACGAAATATAACCGACTGTCGCTAAATTTTGCCTACGGTTAACCATAGAATAAACCATCGGTATTTTTACTGACGGTAAGCAATTTACTATTGGTAAATTTACCGATGGAAATTTTTTTCCCGTCGGTAATTATTAACTATGACCGTTTCTACGATGCCTTTGTCCGTCAGTAAAGTATGTCGGTAATATATCTTACTAACGGAATATTTATATTTTCTATCGGTAATTTTTGTCATAAAATGGCATTTTTCTTATAGTGTATGATCGTGATAGAGAGCAGATTAGTGCACGATCGTGGCCTGTAAGCAAACAGATGTAGAGTCACTTTCGAATTCGAGTTTTCGAGGGACATTTCGGATCCTGGAAAGACACTAGGGTTCCCTTAATTGGAAAAGATTATAAAAGGATAATGATGGAACCCTAGAAAGGAGTCTACATTCTGCCTAAATTTGAAAACCTAAAAGAGAGAGAGAGAGAAGAGAAAGAGAAAAGAAGAAGAGGAAGAAGAGGAGGGTTTTGATGTCGTAGTTTTCCGAAATAGGCGATCTCCTGACGCCGCTACTTTCCCGAATCATCTAACTTGAGTTTCATTTCGTCCCTATTTACCTGTTTATTCATTTAATGTGTAAGATTGAGATGAGTTATATGGTTATAAATTTTGAGTTATTAATGATGTTCTAACTTTTCCTTTGGGATTTTGTTTATTTTTAATGTTAATGTTTACTTGATTTGGGTGTTGTGATTGATTAATGTATTTGTATGTTTCGATAACAAACTGAGAGG
The DNA here is from genome assembly GCA_026874005.2 of Erythroxylum coriaceum. NCBI lineage: Eukaryota > Viridiplantae > Streptophyta > Magnoliopsida > Malpighiales > Erythroxylaceae > Erythroxylum > Erythroxylum coriaceum. The sequence continues at coordinate 6,117 of JANQAP020665882.1, read as the reverse complement.
GTGAATTAGATAAAAATGATTAGATTAGATTAATGAGAGATAGGCAATCTAATTGACTACTTAATCAATCTAGTCGGTAATTTCATAGAGAGATATTCTGTGCGAGACTTGATTGTTTATTAGAGAGCTTTAGAACTAATTAGAATTATGGGTCATTTTTGAATTAAAAGATTGCAAGTCCATAATTCGATTAGGGTTTACAATTTAGGGAATGATTATAACTCAAGAGAGAGTAATCAACCCTACAATTGTCTAAAATTAACACCCCATAAACACATAAAAGGCTAGATTAGTACTAATGATAGGTGAAATTCTCTCTCTTATAACTTGATTAATTCTTTTGATGGATTTCCATTGTTACATTTTTCGATTGTTGCTAGTATATTTAATTCAGTTTACTTTTCAGTTCAATGTTCGAATTTGAGTCTTAAATAAAACGCAACCTGAATTAAGCGGTGCCTAAGCACAATTCCTGTGGGATAATATCTAATTTTTACTATAAGTAACGACCCGTATACTTATTATTTTTAGCGTAAAACTCGTAATTGGTTTTGTAATCAACAAGTTTTTGGCGCCGTTATCGGAGATTGTTTAGTTTAGCATCTTGTTTAGTTTAGGTGACTTTGATTTAAGAGTGTTTGATACTTTTCCTTGTGTTTTTACAAATGCATGAACACGAAGAGCACAAGAAGGTCCAACGAGCTAAATGAATAAGAGTTTTTAGATATTACAAGGCATGAAAGAGAGTTAAGAAGAGATAGACATCAATATAGAATACATAGTAATATGGCAGAAGAAAGAGAACAAGGAGGAGCTGAGAGGACATTGATGGACTTTATGAGGCCAGGTTTTAGTCCTCAAGGAGTTGCAAGGTCAGTGATTCAAGCCAATAATTTAAGATCAAGTCGGCACTCCTCCATATACTTCAGAGTAATGTGCAATTTTATGGATTGTCTAATGAAGATCCCAATGCCCATATTGCAAATTTCTTAGAGATTTTTTATACCTTCAGGTTTAATGGGATGTCTGATGATGCTATGATGTAACATCTCGTTATCCTATTTTAAGGGTTAGAAACCTAGAATTCTGTACATGAGAGATTATTGAGAAGTTAGAAAGTGCATTTCATGCTCATGCATAATATAGCATACACACACATGTGAATATTAATTATTGCACACATTAAAATATTTGTACATGCATTCATTGATATTTTTCGGGTATAATTGATTTATAAATATGATTATATTGAGAATTGTAGATTATATGTATTGAAAATGGAATTGGTGTGTATAAGTATTGATTTAAAATTTTTGGTGAAATTTAGGAAAATTTCTAAAATTATGAGTAATTTTGGACTAGGAAATATGCCAAGTGGCAGGACAATTAACAAATAGTAGTAGAAATAAATGATGGATGTTGATGGAAATAATTGGCAAATGACATTAGGACTTATATTGAAATTTAGAGACAATTGGAGTTAAATGGACTAGTTATTAAAAAGCGTCCAAATGGGACCATAGGAAGGTGAAAAGTGTCACTACTACTTACCACTTATCTCTCAAGATTTCTCATTTTGCTAGAAACTCTCCTTCTTGTCTTTCATTTTAACTCTTGTTTTCATCTTCTTCGCGGCTTTCTCTTCTTTTTCATGATTTTGATTCACCAAACCTTCATGAACGTTACACCTTGCTTTCATCTATCAATTGCTACTTCCACCTTGTTGCCTTCTTCATTTGCCATAAAGAAAACCTAACTTATTCCACCATCAAGATGATGATTATGTGACATAAGAAGTTAAGGCTTCTTGGTGTTTTTTTAGAAGAACTGGGAGTTTTATCAAGTAAATAGCTTGTTAATCTTTATGGGTAGTGTTAAATGAAACTAATGTGATGGATGATTGGAGATTGATGATTTGATCATGAAATTTTATATGTGTTTTAACATAGGTGTAATAATGAAGGAATTATGTTCTAAATTTTAGTGTGTAAATGTTCATGAAGTGGTGAGGCATATATGTGAAAATTGTGAGTCATAAAATGAGCACCTAAATGTCTTGCTTTTGCATATAATATGATTAACCTTTCATAAGTGGTTGTAGAAAAGACTTTGAGACAAAAAGATCATTAAAAATGGTGTAGAAAGAAGTGCAAAAATTCTGACATGTAATTGGATGTTTATGTTCTGTTTTCTTGGTATGTTACATGTATCTCTTTGATTGTTGTAAAGATGAAACAACATGAGTTTAGAGCTAATAAGACAGAGTACTATAGGGCCTTGAAATGAGATGAATTAAGTAGATAGTTAGGAATGAAATGAAGGTGAAAAATGAAGTAGAACATATGCAGAAAATTGATGATGAAAGTGTATAGAAATATGTTCTATTTTTAGTGTTTATGATCAAGCATGGATTTTGATTGTGCGTGGATGATATTGAACTGAAATTAGGGTATAAATGAAGAGGTTATCAACTTAAAATCATGAATTTTGAAAATGAATTGTTTGATACTTATGAATGAGACATGTTATGGAAAAAGGATAGGATTTTATTAATGATGAGATTTAGTTGAAAATGATGAATCAAATGAGTAGAGGTTTGAGAGTTTAATGCCATCAAATTGGTAGTTGAATTAGTATGAAATGATGTTGTGTTAAAGGAAGTGAATTGATAGTTATGTTTTGCATGATGTTTTAGGGTGTAATTTGGTAAGTATTTAGTGTTAAATTGAGAGTTAAGTGTGTGTTTATATGTTAATTATGTTAGTTTGTATGTTTATGTGTCTTTTATGGGTTAGTATGAATCCTTGAGCTTAATTGTTATATTTTTAAGGTACCTTGATGTGTGTGTCAGTGTTGCAGGGTAAACGGGGAAGAACGATGAAGATTTGAAGAGTTTCGGGCTAAAAGACATAGGCCACGATCATGCACATTGGCCACGATCGTGACAGAAGAGGAAGAGCCAGTAATAACCAGGCCACGACCATGCACCAAGGGCCACGATTGTGACAGAGATTGTCAAGTCAAGCCACGATCATGCACTTCAGGCCACGATCGTGACAGAAAGGTTAAAGTGCCAGCCACGATCGTGGCAATTAGAGCCACTATTGTGCCTTGCGTCGGGCTGACATGAAAACTTAATTTTTAGGTGATTTTTTGGACCATTTTGACCCTGAGTTTGACCTAGGGCTGCTATAGAATAAATAGAACAATACCTAGCAGCCACTAGCAGTCATTAGAGAGTGAAGAGAGTCAAGTAAAATAGTGAGTTTCTGTAAAAATCCGAGAGGAACCTAGAGAGAAATCAAGCTATTGAGGAAGGAGACGAAGGAAGAGAGGCACGAAGAAATGTTTGATGTGAAGTACTTCCTAGAATAGGCGATTTCCCACATTTGTGAACTCTGAGATCTGTTCCGATAGTATTTTCTATTTTTATTTCGATTTCATCGATGTATGAGATTGAATATTGATTGGAATTGCTATTGTTGAGTGTTGATCTTTTGTCTAAACTCACCTTTGGGTTTTTTAATTCTTGAGATTGATAGAATTTATTTGATGGTGTTTTATTTCGATTTAATTGTGATTTAATTTTGATTCTTCATAACTTGGCAATAAATTGAGAGGGTGAGCTGGTAAAAATCATCAATTTGGACTAAAGAGAGTTAGGTAAATCAATAGATAAAGAGTTAAATCAAATCGGTAGAGTCGTGTAACGAGAGATCTAGCATAGATTCCCAGTAGGTTAATAGACAAATTCAGAACTAATTTAGGTTTTGGACCAATTGCAGATTGAGATATCGCAATTCCCATAATTTGAATTAGAGTTTATCAATCAGAGTTAAGAATTATAACTCGAGAGAGAGTAATTTACCCTAGGACCGTCTAGGCCTGTTAAATAAAAAATTGCATGATTGGTAGATTTTCTTTAGTTTCAAATTAAACCCCCTTTCTCTCACTTGGTTATTTCTAGGTTGGGTTTCGGATTATTTGTGTGGTTTGCTATTTTTCTCATTCTTGTGGCACTTTAATTTGTCAAATTTTTTTATTGATTGATTTATTTTCTACATTAGTTGTTTAATTAGGTTTATTACGAACTTAGCCGCCTTTAGATTTTAGGACTACTTCCCTTCCTCGTGGGATCGACACTTTAGGTACTACGCGAATGACCCATACGCTTGCGGTAATTACCAAGGTTATAATTAGTAAAACTTAGTACGTATAACCTTGAGCGAACAAGTTTTTGGCATCGCTGCTGGGGAAGGCAATTTAGTTCTTTAGTTTAAGGCTTTTCCACTAACTTTTGTTTTTATTAAAAAAAGATTTGGGGCTTAAAGTAAAGACACATCGAGACATCTTAGAATGGGATATTTGAAGAGTTGAATGCTGAACAATAATGGAATATAGATATTGTAGGGAGCAAGGAAATTTTGAGAATTACAATGACTCGCAGTATGGTTAGAGAAATAACTATCCTTATTGGACCATGTACACCTCGCGGTGGCAGAACCACCAAGATTTCTATTGGTCCAATAATGCAAGTACTCACATGGGACATCAAGATCTATTTGAGTTTCAACATGATGAATCCAGTTCATGGGATTCTAAATTGGACAAGATCTTGGATAAGCTCATAGACATAGAAGAAGGGCAGAAGAGATTAAAAGAGCAAATTGATCAAGTGACGAAAAATTATGCCGCTTCTATTCATAACTTGGAGATTCAAGTAAGACAGTTTTCCCGTGAATTTTGTAAGAAAAGTGTGGAAGATTTTTTCAGAAAAATGGAATTACAACAACTAAAGCAATACGAGGCTATCATACTTAGGAATGTGGTAGAGCTAGAAGAACCAAAGGAAGACCATACTGAACCCCAATTTGTTGGCAACCAAAAGGCTATAGAAGTGTACGAGGAAAAGAATTCCAACCCTCTCTATTATTCACTAGTCCTGGATATACTACATGTGAAAATAAAAAATTCTTGGGTAAATGTCTATGCAAAGAAGCCTATCCTTTGGATTGATCATAATGAAGAGACATTCCACATAATAAATGTCCATGCAAAGAACCCTATCCTTTGGATTGATCATGATGAAGAGACATTCCACATGAATGATGCATTTTAGAATCCGAAGGTTAGTAGCTTGTTCAGGATAATTGATGTATTCGAATCTTATGACGAACAAGAGGACGATGAATAGACAACAACAGACATCGAGTTTGAAGAAGCGACAAAGGTCCCTATTCATAAAGCCGAAGAAGCAAAGGAGATGAAGGTAATGAAGGAAGAAGGAGAGTAATTCACCATCGTACAGGACAAATTGTTAAATTCGATGAAAGATTTAGGGAGTTTCATTATTACCTATTTTATTGTCAATCTGTTAGTGAAAAGGACATTACTGAAATTAATTGGTTTTCATAATTTTATCAATATTGTCCTTTTGATCATCTTGCAATATGTAGCTTACTCACCGGCTACAAAAATGATGTTAAACAAAAAGGGTGGAAACAAGCCACTCATAATTGATTCTGGCTGAGTTTTAAAGGATGAAGGTCAAGTTAATGACCATAAATTAGCACGTTTAGTAGTAGGTTTAAATTGTTATGTAGTTAGGTTTGTTTTAAATTCTTAAATAAGTAGTGAATAATTTAGAACAGTTTGGAGTGCTAATTCCTTTGTTCTCTTGACTCACTTATTAGATAGGGAAATATTTTCGATGTCAAGCTGATTTGGTCCTAACACTATATCCATCACCACCTTTTTCACCATAAACGATTTCATGTTTTAACCCTTTTCGTTTCATTTTGTGTTAGTATTTTCTTCTTATATTTTTCGTATGTTATGTTTATTTCCGCCGAGTATGTGCTCTCTTCTCACATTGAGGACAATGTGTCATTCAAGTATAGGGATGGATTCTATGTTTTTACTTTTGAATGTGAATTTTGCATACTGTATGATAGTAGTAGGTTACATTGTGTGAAGTGTGTCAATGTGTCAATGTAACATCCCCTCACCTATGGGAAGGGTAAAATAGTCATTTGGAATGGGTTAGGAGTGTTTAAAAGTGTATTGCTATGTTCATGCATTCATATATGCACATGAATAGTAAATTTTGCACATGTA
>JANQAP020665330.1:0-13410 GCA_026874005.2 Erythroxylum coriaceum | reverse complement strand
CGATGAACTATAAGTTCATGTAAGGGCATATAATGTTATATATCACTGGCATATATATCGAAAGGATTCAAATACATTTTGAACTCATATACAACCATGTATATATCAATATATAGTAGTATCTCCAAGTATAGACCAATATAAAAAGGGCTCAAAAAGTCTGACGTTATATAACAATTATTGTAATAGTTCATAGCATTCTCTTATTAACTTCATATTTCTTTATAAAACTTAGTATAAAATAGGCATTAGGATTCAAAAATGCCCCAACTGCAAACAACGAAGAGTAAAGTTGCCTTTTCCATATCTGATTGATGAATGCAAGATCAAGTGTGTACAAAGAAGGCCTATTTTTCATATTGGCCTTGATTACTTCCTTTGCCCTCTCCATGACATCCTAAAATAACTCATTGTTGCTTTCTCATCACTATCAGTAAGACAAAGTACCCTCACTAAAGGCTCACAAACTTGGATAACAAATTGACATTGAGACCAAAATTCATTATCTTCAAGTATAATTCTAGAAACCTCCAATCCAACATTAGATCTAGAATGCTGAGATGCAACTCATTTATTACTTGTAAACATTTGTTTTAACTGATTCTTCATCATAATAAAACAATGAAGTGATAAGAATTTTTTTGCAAATCAATAGGAGGACGATGCAAATTCCTAACATTGTTAAAATCCTTTCTCATTAAATTTAAGCACCATGCATAATTGTAAATGAATTTGGTCACCTTTTTTTCTTTATGCATAGTATTATTAATGATAGAAAAATACCTAGCATCCCCTATATTTTTCAACATCAAGTCAATACAATGTGCAGTATAAAAAGTCCAATAAAAAGAATTATACTTGCTTTTCAATCTTCTTCCAGCTACTTTATAAGTGGAATTATTTTCAGTAATAGACTAAACAATATTTTATGTCCAACTTCATTTACAACTTTATCAAATATTTCAAATGGAGTACTAGCATTCCTAATAAGGACAGATGCATCAATAGACTTAAAAAAACATTGTCCCCTTTGTAGAATAAACCAAAAAGTAATAATAGGCTCATGCCTTCTATTTGTCTAACCATCACACATGATTGAGCACCTAAAAGTAGCCCAACTCATTCATCAAAATAACTTTTATTTCATTAACAGATCTACTTATAAGTTTATCTTTCTAATCATCAATTGAAGGAGCTTTCTATCTTGGATTGTAAAAGGTAATAACATCTACTATAGGTTGATAATAATAAGATTGAGAAGCATCGAATGCTATATCTAAATCATACCACAATCTAGCCATTGCCATATCCATATTATAAGTTGCTTTTGTAGATTGTAAGGTACTATAGATTGAAGGCTGAGCTCTAGAAGTTGTTCGCAGTGCAAAAATATTAGACACCTGTCTTCTTTTTTTCCTAACATCAGGTGCAACATTCCCTTCTTGTTGGGTAGGAATCCTACCACCTTCAACATTCCCACTATCATCGTGAACATCAACAAAAGAACTTCTATTACCAATTTCGTAATTTAATCTTTGCCTTTTATATTTCTCATGTTGATACTCTTCAAACAAAGTCTTCATTTGTCATTTCACATCATAGATCACTTTTTTATAAGGCTCCACAACACCTTTGACCTAGCTAAATGCTTATTTAATCTGGTGATTCCTCTACCTTTCAAATGTTTATTACAAAACAAACAAATGATATTGTTCTTCATTATAGGAACCAATCCAATATGAGCCTAATTTAGATCATTAAATCTTTCTAAACTGGTTGAATTATCAAAAGTACTTGAACTTCCATTTATCTATAAAAATAAGTGAAGACATATATCAAAATTAGCTTAATAATTTCATATCAAAATAAAGTTGTTTAAAAAAAACATGAAGAAATAGATCAATAATAGTTTTTCAATAACTCATGTTTCTTTCTAAACCTAAACATCATATATATACATTGATTACTACAATTTAATAAGTATAACTCATTTTGTTTGATTACATAATTCAAACATAAAATCACAAACTATTTTGTGTAATTATATAATTCAAAAATAAACTCACAATTATAACCTATTTTGTATGATTATATCATTCAATCATAAACTCACTTTACAACTATAACTTATTTTATGCTATTGACATAATTCAATTATAAACTCACATCTATACTTCTATTTGTGTAATCACATAATTTAACCATAAACTCTTAACTGTAACCTATTATATTCAACCATAAACTCTTAACTATAAATTATTTTGTATGATTATTGATTAGTTGATTAAAAAATCCAATCTTAGACATAAACTGACAACTATAATTAAATTTGTATAATTACTAATCATATAATTCAACCACAAATTAACTAACCCATTTTGATGATCACAAAATTTAATTTATAAGACATAACCTAATTTATAATAAAGACTAATGTTTTATTCAAATTTCAATATATCCAATCTTAAGTTTCTGACAAAAACAACCTCAAATTCATAATCCGACTCTAAATTTAAAAAAAAAATGAATAACCTCAAACTCAAATTCAATTATAATTTCTAAGTGAACACTATGATTATTTTTATGACTGACATAAATTGAAGCTTCATTTCACTGTTCCTTAATCACAAATTCACGATTTACAATTCACATTTCATATTTCATATTTCGCAAGCCATCCACAATTACATCCATAAGTCAGCAAATCCACAAGCCTATTATACGATCAATCACACACATACTCATGGTTCCATAATCCATAGTTCCACATACACTGAAACACCCCACTTCCATAAGGCATGTGCCCGAACATCCCAGAGGACATTCCGACACATGCCATATGAAAGCGGCATATTAGAGCAGTCATAATCACTTATGGCATCATACATATAACACAAATTTTCAAAAGATCAATTCCTTATTTTCATTCATAAAACATAGTTTACAATTCAATTTACAATCAAATCATATCACAAATACTGAACATCACTTCACATTTCATCTTATTTCAACATATACAGTTTATGTACAGCATTTCACATTTATATTTTAGAACAGTTCAAAAAAACCATTTCAATCATTCAAATCATACATATCAAAATGTATATGCAATGCACATGTGATTCACTTTCAATTGTTAAGTTGTTGTGACAGAGCGCTTTTTTAACTGTGCCGTATCAGTTATGGATACCAGGCCTATTGATAACTGTCTCATATTTGTTGTAGATACCGAGCTCATTTTAATACTGAGCCTGTGGCTCTTTATACACATTTTTTAGTTTTAAGCTCTTTTTCACTAACCACTCTAGTTATAACTTCCTTTTTCTGATCATGCATATCATGTAATGAAATGCATCAAATAACATATTATGTTTTCAAAAATTTTCATTCATTTTAGACACAATCACTTTTCATATTCATCGGACATAAGTCCGGCATTCAACATTTTTGTTGAGAACACATATTTCTGTCAGATTCACATACAATCAGAAAACTTCCAATACATTCCCAATTATTGAACTCCTCAGACCATCAATGTCCAAAATTATCACAATCAGATCATTCACAGTTCAATAATTGAAATATAAACCGAAAAATTCAAATCCTAGTGAGTAACATCTAGGTTAACTCACAGTAAGCTCCAGATAGCTATTGTCTCGACGTCCCGGCAATGTTTGGATGCTGATGTTCTATTTGCCCTTCTAAACCATGCAATACACACAAATTTACACATTACTAAATCATATTAGTGCTCAATCGTACAAATATGTATATGTATTATGTTCAATGTATGCTCAATGAATTTTCCCAGGTATGTGTTCCTAAATCATAAGTCTTGATCATTCAAACATTATCACTTGTATATGTTTAATTTACACTTAGGTTTATATTTCAAATATACTTGATTATTCTTGTTTCATCAATCATTCATTCACCACTGTTATTCTAGCATTATATGATCACACAATACCCAAATTCTCATTCATTCATACCTAATATACCTTATTCGTAGCCTTTGAATCTCATTAGCATTCTTAAAAACACCTTTATTCCATTAATGACTCTAATTTTTCTAGATTTGGACATATGGTAACATCAATCCATTCTTAAGTTATAACCATCAATTAACAACCTAACATATCAACACTTATCAACTAATAAAGCATCAAACTAAGTTTATTTTAAGCCTCATTTAAGTTTAAATACACCATAAGAAAGTAACTTAGCATTAGTTGTTTCAAACATCACTTAAAAGACAACATTTCACTTTTTATGCTAGCCCACGATCGTGGTGGACCTTCCCACAATTGTGGTGGACCTTCCCACGATCATGACAGAAATTTGTGTAACAGGCCACGACCGTGGGGACTATTTCATAATCGTGACAGAACCCATATAACCAGGCCACGATCGTGCACTATTATTTTTCCCAAATTCTCCACGAATTTCACCTACTTAGAGACATTACTAACACTTCAAATTTTCTAGAATTTATAATCTTTTATGAAACCTTATTTCATGCTAATCTAACTACCATACTGGTTACATTAAACCTCACAAAATCTACTCAATTAATTCATTATCATTCACTTTATAACATTTCATCCTATATCTAACACATCGTATGCATAATTCATCATTTCTACTTCATTTCCTCTTCATGCTCACCTCAATTCTAACTCCAAATCATCCATAAAACAACTTATAAACTATTGTTTATCATTTATATAAAAACAAAACATAACATCATCATTCTTTATCATTCATAAATCCTAGTTCTTCTCATTTTAGAACATTACACAAACACCTTTTTTAAGCATAAATTTCACCTTCATTATACCTTAAATCCCAATTTATTTCATCTATATAACAACTTATAACTCATGTTTTTATACACCCAAAAACAGAACATATTTATCCATTCATTCATCAAAATTGTTGCACTCATCATATTTCATTTTCATGATCATTCCTTCTCAACTATCATCATTAAAGCTTCTATTTAACAAACCATGAAGAACAATATACTACTTACTTGTTTAACTCAAAGCTTCTTCAAATCACCACGAAACCCTAACTTTCCATGTATACACGATCATCATCTTTTAAGAAGGAAAACTTAGGTTTTCTAATAATAAGATGAAGAGATAGCAAAGATCTTAGAGTAGCTAGTCCTGAAAGATGATAGCAAGGTTTAACATGGTGAGGGTAAGGATGAGAGTGTCGTGAGTGAAGAAGAGAGAAGAATGAAAAATGAAGAAGAGAGCTTGTAGGAACAAAATGAAAGGCAATTGAAATGGTCTTTCAACAGGTGTAAGTATCGTGGGTTAAAAGGCTTGGTGAGTGTCATGACACATGTCATGACACTTACCACTTAAATTAACCGTGCTAATGACTTTTAATTTTGGTACCCAATATCATTTAATCTCTAGTCCATTTGTCTCCCAATTTTTATGCCATTTGTCAATAATTCCTTATGCCACTTATCAATTATTTCTACTACCATTTGTCATTTATTTCTACTGCCACGAATCAGTTTATATTGCCCCTTTGTTTTTCCCTAGTCCAAAAATACAAATAATTTCATAAATCTCTCAATTGTAACAAATAATTCTAAATCACCAATTAAAATTCATCAACCAATTTTCAAGACATAAAAATTCACAATTCACATCATAATCATTTTAAACCTTCAATACCTTGGAATGTGTCAATTGAGTGCATAAACGGTCTTTGGAACGTGTACAAAAATCATAATTCACGTGTGTGTATGATTATGTTATGTATGAGTATGAAATACATTTTCTAATTTCTCAATACTATTTCTCATATACGGTTGTCTAGGGTCCTAACCCTTAGTATGGGAAAATGAGATATTACATACACACACTAGCAAAATACAACCATGGGTTAAGCTCACAAAACTGCAATTTTAAAACACAACAGTGCAAAACAAGACAAGAGGGTGATGAATGGTAGCGACTGGCTACTAGTGAGCAATTGACAACAAATGGAGTGGAGGAGTTGGCGTATGGCTAGAGAGTTGCAAGTTGTGAGTTGTGATTGGCAACTAAAGGCGGAAGAGAGAAGTTGGCAGGTTGTAACAGGCTATGACAAGTAGAGGAAAGGAGTTGGCTAGCGATATAAAGGGGCAAGCTATGGGATATTGGTGAGGCGCGGAGGAGTGGGAAGGCTACGGCGGCTACAAGGGGACTGTGGTGGTTGCAGGGGAGCAACAATGACTACAAGGAGGCTACAGTGACTATAAGGTGAGCTTTCTACTGGTTCTCTTTTGTTTGACTACTTTTATCTTTCTGCATGTTGCATTTGAATTTATAGTTAGGTCAAATATTTACATTTACATCCCTGAACATTTTGAATTTTACAATATTGGCCAGTATTTAACTGATATTTTAAATACCGATTTGTACCATTGATCGGTACAAAATTCTATAATTTTGTACCATTTTTCAGCCAGTATCAGGCAGTACAATATGAAATCCTATACTCTATTCAAAATAAAGAACAAGAGAGTTAATCAAGGAACTACCTACTAATTGTAGCTTAAACCCAAATATTTTCATATACAAGCTTCTCAAGGGCATTAAGCATTTGTGATTCCATCTGCACATGAGTGGTAATTTTTTTAATTAAGGGATTTAAAGAGTAGTAGGTCTAGGAAGATAAACATAAAATAAATATTTTTAAAATTATTAACTATAAAATAATAGCTAAATTAAATTACCCTTGAGCAACCTTCCATCACCAACTTGATCATAATGAAGCACAACCACGTACAACTAGGGATCACCATAGCAGCAATAACCAAACAACCATGTCTTTAATAGCAAATCAAAACATGATCTCATCCCAACCATAACAGAATAATTACAAAATTCTTTCATATTTTGATTTTCCAAAAACCAAGATTACTTTAATTATATAAAATGATTAACACATAAAACATAATAAAGCATGAATTGTAATTTGTACCTTATTGCAAAGCTTGATACTTTTCTTATCGTATCCCTTAAATCATTTTTGAAATCAGTCTATCTTAACCACCGTAGCCACAAGAGTCTAACCTCTAACGGGGTCCATAGAATATGTTAAGAGAACTTTGTAACTCTTACAGAAAGGGTTAAGCAAGGAGTGCCAGCTTCAATAGAGCTAAAGCCTATTTATAATAAATTTTTGGATATTTTAGTAATTTATTTGAAATTAAATTATATTTTCAATTAAAATTTAATTTGAATTAAAAATAATTCTAATTAAATCTTATTATGCCTAAATAAGATCTAATATCTCATATTGATCATTATTTGTTAAATTATTTTGTCAATAAACTACGACCAATTGATTGGCTGTAAGGTATAAACCATCAATCTCCCACTTGCACTAAGATAATAGTTTAAGTATTTCATACCATATTACCATATGATGATTATGCTCTGCTGGGACAGTGACTTAATGAGAGAATTCTTCAAGATTCTCTATAGTGCGCTCTTGCTTAAATCTTGCAATTTTCATTTTAATTATCATCATAATTAAGAAAAATTACCTAAATACATCCTTAGGTCTTTGATGAGACCTTAGCTCCTTTTACATGCCTAATGGCTTTAATATTCTACAGTACATTACTATTTTGAATAATGCTAAGAACTATATCAAGTTCATTAAAAAACTTATTAATCTAATTAATCATTTCTACTAAATGAAATATGTATTATGACTTAAATAGCAACCATTACTACATTGGAACCTTTCCAACCTTAAAATGATATTGTTCTAAGTAAAATAGATCTTAATTAGGATTTACTTCTAAAGTTAATATCCATATGACCTTGAATTCAAATATCAACTTATACAAAGAATAATGGATATCTTTAATACTTCACAACTATCAAAATATCTCAAATACTAAATATCTTTAGTACATTATCTATTTACTTGGACCGAAAATAGGTAAACAACTTCCAATCTATCTCTATAGATCTAATTCCTATAATTAGGCTGTTACATTTTCATATCCAACAAGAGTTGTTCTTGCATAATTATATTTTCAATAATTAAAAATTAGAATTATTGTTCTCTATGTGCAATATGTCTCTACTTATTCCTATTGAAGAGGAAAACTATACTCCAACTAACCTTCTTATAGACAGGAGAAATTGACAATCATCTCCAAAATAAAATATTTGAATTCATCATAAAAGTGAATGTTTCAATGTTTTTTACCTTTCAATTATACATAAAATGTATTAACAAAGACACTATTTCTAATTGGATGTACTATCATGAGATTTGAACTTTTCAAATTTCATCTTACTCTCACTACTTATATTGAGAACCATTCTCTTATAAGTATACATTGAAACATAAATTTGTTCAGTAGGTCTATAAGTTATATCTAATCTTTTGAATATCTCATAACCTTTTATTATCCACTTTAGTTCTAAACTTAGTGGATGATGTTTGCTTTAATCAAGCATTACATCCTTAAATCATTAAATTTAACCCTTTTAAAGACTTAGCACTTCATATCTAATATGAAATCTTGCTAATTTATCTAATTATAATGATTAAAGGTAAGTCATTGTACTAGGCTTTACTATAGAAGAAATAATATTGAATCATATAATATCTCATATAGTATTTTCCTCCTTATATAAATCCATACTCTTATGAAATTTTATTACGAAGGTATTCACCAGAGAATCTCATTCCCTGTAGATAACAAAAAAATATAAAACTTACTACGATGATCTCATCGAAATGCTTCAGCATTCTCGATTTTTAATTTCTACTTAAATTTAAACAATTTGAACTTTTCAAAATTTTAAATTAATATTTCATTTAATACATATGAATATATCATATAAATTCATTAGTAATCTAATGAAATACAAGTATCATCCTTTTATGAATTGTTAATCCATCCTATACATCACGTGTATGAATTTAACAATTCAATACCATCATCATCTTTTCACCAAAGGTTGATTTGGTTATTCTTCAACTTAACCAGTTTCACATGTTCTATATGTATATATATATATATATATAACTTTATGATTCTCATCATGTCGATTTAACCAACATGGCATAAAAGGATAGTCTTTATTATCCAACTTTGTATTCTTGCTACTTATGCTAAACATAAGTCTCCTTTGATATAACATGTTCAAACTATTTATATAAACTTAGATTAACTACTTTTACTCAGCAATTTATTTCTTATCATGCATTGAAGATTAAAATAATGTTGAGTCTAAATTCAATATCAATTACTCATAAGCATGAACTAAAAATACATATGATCTTTATCATATTTTGTATAGGCAAGAAAATTCGGGCAATCATTTTCTTCTTCTGACAACTATTATAGAACTATAGTAAAACCTTTAGTTAATGTCTATGTTTATGCTTTTCGTAGAGTAAACTGAATGAAACAATTTTATCAAGGTACTATATCTTTCAGCTATACTCTTTGCAACCTTCTGCATCTTACTATCATGGATGATATTAACTATATTGTATGGAATTATGTATTAAATTAATGAAAGTGCACGAGATTATGTATTAAATTAATGAAAGTCTGATATTTTGTATTAAATTAATGGAAGTAAGTAGTGATTTTATTTCATACACATATGTACAAAGATATGCCTTTAAATTAAAATTAAAATATTTACGAAATGAGTCCTTGCATATAGTGCCTTGCAGATGGTGTTGTAATTATATACATCAAAAGAAACAAAAGTAAGTCTATACATAGGACCATATAAGTTTTCCATAAATAAAAGTGTTTTGTTTATAATTACATAGGACCAAAAAGTCTTCAAGAGTTCCAAAAATACAAAGGATCAAAAGTTATACATATCTTTTACTCCAATTTTTTTTTGTTCAAGTCTCCTCTTTTTCTCTTAACCTTATCGAAATGTCAGATCTTCTAACATTTGTTACTTTCCTCTCTAGTCTAGTTTCTTGAATATTTTCCTTTCCCTTTCTTTGTGATGCATATGCTACAATACTTTCTTGTGAAGGAATTTGCATTCGACCCTGCATTGAATAAATAATATCAAATTTTATTATCACTTACATTCTTTCTTCAATATGAAATAAATAAGCTTACTATCATTTCGCTTATGGCAACTGACCTAGGTGTTAACATCTTACAATTTCTGGAATTATGTTAAGCTTGTTTACATTTCTTAGAAGTTACGCGGTAATCAGTCCTTATTGAAATAATCATGCCCTTCATACCTTCACCAACTTCCTTTATTATCTTTGTGATGTTAGCTAAGAAAACTCTCCTACCTAAAAAAATTTGGAGAATTTTAACCACCCAATTAGTACATATCTATTTCTTTAAATGTAAGACCCTTTGAGAAGTTAGAAGCAAAGTCTTATATTCCTAGTTTATGAACCAACTTCTCAGGTTAATGGAATCCTTAGAAATGTGCATTGGTTGCAGGATTTGTCATGAAAAAAATGCTTCACTATAGTTTGATAATAGGAGCAAGATTGGTCCTCTTTATAAAACCAAGTTGTTCCCTACACTCAGAAGCTTATTCCCTCTTTTCTTCAAATATGAGTTTTTTTGGTAAAATTTGGAATGTGATATAGGAGCTTTATAACTTCATTCTTACAAGCCTAAACTTTAAGAATATGTTCTTGTTACATTTAAGCAATGAAATTTTCTGATTAAAAATTAAATCGGAAAAAGATATTATTATCAAGATGTTATTTGGTAATTTGTTATGCCATAATCTCAAGTCCATCTATTAGATTCTTGATAGACCACCCCTTAATCGTGGAACCTAAATATCTAAGTTCATAACTAAACCAAGACTAAACATTTATTGTCATAGGTCAACTAAAATCCTAAAATACAAAAAATATCAACACAATCACCCAATTTTACCTATTGGAGTAAATACCATTGTTTAACCAGAACCTAGATCCCAATTCCCTCATGTAATTAACAACTCGGTTCCTAAACCTTTACACATACACATAACCAATTTGAGAACACATATTATCAACAATGAACTTGCTTGAGAAAGGAGGAATACTCACTAATATGTCGTCAAAATTTTTGCACCTTTTCATCCTCCCCACTGCTTTAGTTCGCGACAACAAGGTATTCCCACTGCATTAATTGACGATAAAATAGGGTTGGCCCTAAGCAAGGGCAACCAGGGCACGCGCCCAGGGCCCATCTTCATTAATAACAAAATAGGGCTCATTTTTACTTTATGAGAACAACAAAAGGCTCATATTTTGTTTCTTTTTATTCTTTATGAGAGCCTAAAAATAGGGACCCTACTTTTACTTTGCCTAGGGCCTATAAAATACTAAGAACAGCCCTGCGATAAAATGATCTCCGTACTCTGCTTCCTTCCCTTAATCACTTCCTAATCAACAAAAATTTTCCAAAGACAATAAAACTATACTATTCTACTTCACGCGACATCATATGGAGTGTGAGAAACAATGCTGGGTAAAGCCAGAAGCATCATGTGGGTTGAATAACCAGCACGACATTGTTGCTAAGTGGCACATTCTTGCCGCGTATACTACTAAAATTATAAACAACGTCATTTTGTAGGGATAATTAAGGTTCTTAATAGTAACTTAATGGTAGGGGGAGAGATGATATATTAGTTAAAGCACAAAGGTAATATCTGATAGTTTATAAAAATGATAATTAAGGTTCTTAATAGTAACTTAATGGTTGGTGTAGTGGTTCAGCACTCTCATCCCTTAACCAGAGGTCTCGAGTTCGAGTTCTGAAAATGGAGAGATTTGTTTGGCCAGCATTTTACCCCTTACGGGCTGACCCAGTGCGAGCGGGGATTAGTCTAGGTGTGGATAGCTTAAAAGCGCCTTCTCATAGTTGGGACCCTCCTAAGACACCTCGTGGGATAACCAAAAAAAAAAAGATAGTTCGTCAAACTCCAAAAGGTCCTACAAATTTAGCCCCTTTTTTAGTTAGGCAACTCCTGGGTTAACTAGGTCACTGTGGTAACATCCATTTTATTGTATATTTTTAACGTTATTAATAAGTTAGCATAAATAAAGTTCAAGGGATTGGTGGGTCTAAGGAGTGAGTCTCTTAACGGCTCTATATCTTTTTAGAGTTGTGAGTTTGTGACTATTAATCATAGGTTAACATGATTAATAATTATTCCTACAATGGGGTCCAAGTGATAATATAGTTTGAAGGAAGATGTGGTCTATATGCACTATTTGATTTGTGGACTTCTAGTATTTGTATCTTAGATCCCATAAGCTTTTCCTAGGCCTACAAAGCCAAATGCTAGAGTTTTTTTCTCTCTAGCATTTGAAATCCAACGATCAAGTTAGTAAGAGATAGAGAGAGAAAATTTTCTATATTTGGTATAAAATTTTAAGGCATGAATGTTTATATGATGGCTCAAAGAAGCATGAGATTAGGCCACAGTGGCATCATCTTGCATATTTTTCTTGGCATATATGCCTTTTTTTCCATTCTAGTCCTAAAAAGAGGCATCATTTTATATCATAAATCAACAAAAAACATCAAAGATATAAAGTTAACAAATTTCTTAATTCACTCAGAAAATGTAAATGAAGATCAATGTGATATAAAAAGTAATATAAAACTATCAAGATGTTCATATTTAACTTGCAAAATAAAGGAGTAAAATAATGTTTATTTTTTAGAAAATTGATTTTTTACTTTAGGAAAATTGTCAAAATTAGCTGACATTCTAATTTTTAGTATTTTAATACGTAAAGTCGCACTTTATTAAATACAACGTTACTCTTGTTAATGACAACTGTTAACTTAGATGACGTGATTTGAAAAGTGAACTATTTAAATAATTTTTATGATTCATGACTTTAACCAAGAAAAAATGCTAGATAGCCAAAAAACCAAGTAGTCGTCACCTTAATACTAACAATTGATTACTACACTTGACTGAAAGAATGATGGCCACTTGAAACCCACAACCTCCGCATCCTCAAAAGATGTTGTCGACCACAAGGTCCTTGAAAGAAGTAGATAAAAATCGATATATTGTGTTCATGATATGATGATGACATATTGATTTTTGGAACTTGAGATTTGTGGTAGAAGTTTAAAACATTCTCAAGATTTCATATGACACGGTCCATCTAGATAATGGTCAATCATCATCTTTGATTGAGCCATAACGCAGTGTTTGGTTGCTGTCCCCGTCACCGGGGACAGTGGACAAAACATAAAATCCCTGTCAACCAGCCTTGTTTGATTACTGTCCCTATCATTTTTGTCTCCGTCTTCGATGGACAGGGACAAAACATTTGTCCCTTCGAAAATCGAAGGACAAATGTCCCTGTTTCCCAGAACAGACGCTCCTACGGCTGCTTTTTCTTATT